>JACCIC010000240.1:640000-761287 GCA_018907035.1 Sycobia sp. Sy_11 | reverse complement strand
CGCTTAACTGCGGCGCTTTTATCTGATTATCTAGAGTCGATACAGAGCGCTATTAGATACGTAGATATAGTGATATCATATCTATAGTACGCCCGCCTAACCTTCCTCTCCGCGACCAGGAACGCTCTGCTCTTTTTTTGCGCACGAGCCTGCCTACTGCCGTTGCCCCGCGACCGCGCGTGCACGGAAACTGCATATGGTGTACAGTATGTGTATACATATATATATCTAGTATATAGATATATATATATAGATATATGCATATTTAATCTACACACTTGAAGGCACGGGCACTCGAATTTTTATTGAACGTTTGTAATAACTATCCCTATCCTTTTCGATATAACATGCGTTCGACATGCATACACCACACACACACACACACACACACACACCACACACACACACACACACACACACACACACACACACACACACACATATTTATATAAGCTTTTCGAAATATTGTAGATATTATAATTTATTTTAATTTCATATATAAAAGTCGAGCGTACGCGTTCTTTTTTTTCTTTTTTATTGCGACCTCGTTATTATTTGGACCATTCGCGCTATTATTTTACGTAGACATATTGAATTGTATATCTAAAGTTGCAGTTTTATATTATGGTTTTATTAAAATCCTTGCATCAGGTATAAAGTGAGGTAGAGAGAGAGAGAGAGAGAGAGAGAGAGAGAGAGAGAGAGAGAGAGAGATACAAAGAATGATAGAGAAAAGCAGACGTCAATTTATTACAGCTTCGAGAATATAATCTGAACAATAAAGATAATAAAATCGCGCTTGCGCAAGCATCAACGCACCTTGTATATAGTAGCTGCTTTATTATATATATGTAATTCTCTTTTTCCCTCATTCTACTTCTCTCTCTCTCTCTCTCTCTCTCTCTCTCTCTCTCTCTCTCTCTCAGTCTCTCTTTTTTTTACATAATTCCAGCACCGACAAAGTATCCACTCGTAAATATAAAAGCAAAAGGTGAATGTTAAAAAAATCAGGGTACACATATATAGATTGTAAAAAAGCACATATACATTTATACCATTGTTTGGTGTGTAATAATTTTGCAAAAATTTATATATATATATGTGTGTGTGTGTGTGTGTTTGAATAACATAATTTGCCCTCGAAGATTTTCGAACAGTGTGCAACGTTCAGTTTACAATGCCAAAGTTATAAAAAAAAACGGGTACACTTTGAATAAATTGTAGATATAATGCACACACACGAAAATCAAATATATACACAAAAGTGTATAAAATCTGATTTACAATGTACGATATAATTTTTTAACGCGCATTAAAAAAAAATATATATATATATATATATATATATATATAAGAAAGACTGTGTGCTTATTATTTAACGCGAATATTTATCGGAGGTTTTCTGCATATATATAGATGCACAATGTGTAGGCAGAGAGCTTTTATTACTAGTAATAAATAACAATTTGTAAAAAAAAAAACACAACAAAAAGGGTATATCTATGTATAAATATAATCTCGCCGAGAATTAAAGTCCACGGGCGTTTAAAACGACAATAACCAATTTGTATACAAATTAATGATTAACGCTGCGTAATCCATCCCCGAGATAGGCGTATAGATAATATATATATATATATATATATATATATATATATATATATATATATATATATATATATAAACACGCAAACATCACACGCGGAATATATTAGATAAACTCATCTCCCTATAAACCGCGAAGAGTCTGTAAAAGCGTTTTTTATTACCTTTATAAATACGACTTAGGTATATATATATATATATATATATATATATATATATATATATATACACACATATATATAGATATATAGATATATATATATACCCTTTAATCTCCGGTCGAGAAAACAGGTTTGCTGTGTGTTATACACAAAAAAAGGAGTTGGTCTATATAATGGTGCGATATATATATATATATATAATTATATATATATATATATATATATATATATATATTGGTGGTAGAAACGGCGCCTTTATATGTACGAGCGTTAATCTGATCACACTACTGTTACAAATGAGCATACATACAACATATATATGTATATATATGCCAACCGGGAAGGTTTATTAGATTAGAACCGGTTAACTCGTTCACTTCGCAAATCATACTTCAAATCGTGCGCTCAATTAATTAAGGTTTAAACATTTTACGCCAATTAAGTGTAAAGGTCCCTCTGTATATAATTTTAATTACCGGCTAGCACGGAAGCCGACATCGGTCTTTCAAAATGAAAACTCTTGCGAATTTTAAACATTGGGAATTCGAACACAATCTTGTAAAATAGGCAGGTAGGTTGAAGAAATAAAGACACGTGATAGGCATAAAATATATATATATATATAATTTTAGTGGACCGTGCGCGCAACGGGATAACTATATTCTGCACGTAACTAACGAATCGGCCGATTGTCCATCGTCGTCGGACACCTCAATCACCCCCCCCCTCCCCCGACCGCCGGCTAGGATTTTACACGTATTTTATCGCAACTAAACCCTCTAACGCCCGTTCGAAAATTTGCCACCTCGGCGAATCGATCGGTGCTCCCCCCCCCCCACGTGGCTCCTTCCGCGCCGCTCCCCACCAGCCCTCTTTCCGGCCGGACATGGATATATCCGGGTTTCCCGCTGTACTCCAGCGTCGTCTCGCCCGGGCGCCGGGCGTCAACGGCAAAATCGACAATAACAATGGGGGCTCGGGCGGCCCTGGCTGGCACTTACCGTCGAGCTGTCCGGGGTGTGCCGGTGGTGGGCCATGCCAGCCGCGATGCTGGCCATGTTGGCGACTGCGACGTCCCCGGTGACCGTCTGGCCCATCGTATCCTGGTACTCGTCCAAGATCTCCATCGCGTACGACGGCACCGGGTCCTTGTTCTTGATCCGAATTTTGGCTGCTTTTGGCGCGAGCGACGGAACGCTCGCTTTGTCGGCCTGATGTCGCGGAGAGTCGCGGCGGGGCGCGTGCTCTCCGATTATTACTGATTAAAGTGTGTCTGTGTGTGTGTGTGTGTGTGTTTGTGTGCGCGAGCGTGTACGTGGCTGTGTGTGTATATATATATATATATATATATATATGTTTTTGTGTATGTGGACGTGATTGTCTGTGGGCTTGTGCTTGCGTGTGTGTGTGTGTGTTTGCGTGTGACCACCCGCGACCGTAATTATTCCGTGGATTCGCCCGATAGTAAATGTAACTCCAGGCACACTTGTCACTCGTTTCTTTTTGTTATTATATACTATCTTTCTCACTGTGTCTCCCTGATGCTCATTCGCACGCCCTTTTTGATATGTTAACGGCAAACTTTCGATATACTGATATATAGATATATTCGCGCACTTTTCTCTATTTCTCGGCCAGCGAGCCTATTATCATATATCTATATATATATTATAGGAATATTATATTTTGGAGTCACACACATGACGATGACGCGCGCTGCACGAAACGGGTCGCGCCGCTGTATATCACACCACACGCGATCTATATATATTTATATATGTAGATAGAGAGATTCAGTAAATCATATATATATATATGTGTGTGTGTGTGTGTGTGTGTATATCGTATGAAAGCGTATTCTCGTACACGCGTTAGCACCAACTGTCACTGTTTCGCCCGCAATTACACGATATTATTACTTAAACTTATGCACACTCTCTGTCCGGGCCACTGCTCAACGGCGACGTCGGGGCGTCGCGCGTACATATGATCGCGGGATAAGTAAGTAAGCGATGACAATGGTGATAATGATAACGACGACGACCTTGATACACCAGCGAGGAGACTCGCGCCACTCCGCATTACCGCCGGCCGCACGAGGTACGCCCGGCCGCTGACGACGCGGCGCCGACGAGGAGGCCGCCGTCCAGGTCCAAGCTCATCGGTGTCCCGTTTCGGGCGCTCGTCGCGGGGCTCGGAGCCCGGGGGAGAGGGGCGGGGGGGATTAGAGGTCGAATTAGGAGAGGCGCGCACGTCGCTCTAAACACACCATTCGGATGCAAATCGGGACGAGAGCGAACCGCGCCCTAGAGCGACCGGTGCATAGATATTTATACAGATATATACATATATATATATATATGTGTGTGTGTATATATGTGACGAACAGTGCGACGAGTCGATGCCGCGGGCGCGGCGGCGGGGCGCGAGGTCCCCTCACGCGTGTCCTCGTCGCGTCGTCCGTCTCACCAGCAAGCCGCACGTCTCCCTCGCCACGAACGTATTTACACGGGCACAAACGCGCGCGCACGCTCCCGCGTCTACTTGCGGTCTGAGCCGAGCTCGCCGGCACGCCGAGTCGCTCTCTCCCCCACCATCGGCGGAATCACGATCTCCCCCTACCCCCGGCCCGCTTCGCGGCGCGGCGGCCGAGGAGCCAGCGCGATACGGGTCGGCGCTCGGCGGGAGCGGGAGATAGCGCGCGCGCGAGAGAGAGAGAGAGAGAGAGAGAGTGAGAGCGAGCGAGAGGGCGACGTGCAGGGGGAGGCGGGCGCCGCGGAGTGGGGGCGCGCTGGGCGTGCACGGGCGGGCGGGGCGACGAGGAGGAGAGAGAGAGAGAGAGAGGGAGAGAGGGAGAGAGAGAGTGATTGCCAGAGCGCGAGCGAGAGGGACGTCGCGGACACGGTAAAGAGAAGGAGTGGAGGCGGGTCGTCGTCGCGCCGGCGCGCGCGTTTATACATAGGTGTGTATGTGTATATATATATATATATATATATATATATATATATATATATATATATATATATATGTATATATATGTATATATGCATACGCGCGCTACACACAATACGTGCAATATCTATATACATATATAATGCACACGCGTGCAGTTTGATACGCGAGCGCGTGCGCCGGCCCGGCCGACGCGGCGGGTCGGGGTGGGGGGAGAAGCGGCGCGAGCGAGCGAGCGAGCGAGGGGGAGCGGCAGAGGGGCGGAGAGGGCGTCGGCCGACCGCGGGCGGGGGTTAAAGCCGCGATGTCCCGCGGATAGGGGAGTTCCGAGCGCCGGGAGATGGAAGTAGACGGGGAGATTTGATTCGCCGCGGGGAGGCGCGACCGTACGGCCGCGGACGCGGGCGCGCGGGCCGATGGTGCGCGGAGATACGTGCGCGCCGCGGACGGGGCTCGAATGCCCATATAGATATATCATACACGCGCGTACCTATACATATATACGATATATACGATATATGTGTATATATATGTGTGTATATATATATATATATATATATATATATATATATATATATATATATGCACGCATTATGCTCGTATATACGCGAGCTCGGGGAGCTTTTCTACCCGGCGTCTACACAGCAAATACATATGTATATATATAGAGATATCTATATATACACAGGAGGAACGTGTGAAGAAGGGTATATATAGAGTCGTGAGTGCGCGTTTAAAGTTTGCGTTATCAGTTATAATTAATATGGGAACGGATATATAATATGGGTATACGTGTATGTATATATATATATATATATATATATATATATATATATATATATATATATATATTTTGCACGGTTCAACGACACCGCATGTACTAAATAGAAAATTTAAGAAATAATCTCAAGTAATTTTGTTCTTCGAAAGTACTTGAATACAGATCTATGCACGGTACATGTGCATACTGTACTTCCTAACGAATATATGATAGTATATCATACATTGGTTACCTTCCATGATTCGGTTCGCGTTGTACAATTCACATACAAGAAAAAGCGAACGTCTTGAAATTTGTATATATTTTCCAAAGCTGAAATTGTGAACTGTCCTATATATATATTTATAATATTCAATTTCTTTAATTTTCCAGGTATTAAAAAAAAGTTATATTATTCTAATGGAAGCCTAAAATATACATATACGCTGGACACACAGCTATAATGTGAAACTATATATTTAGACGGCCATAATATACGACCTTCCTGCTTAATTTCCGTCTGTTGCGTATATAGATATGAGATATATTCAAAGATAAATGATTTCACTTTTTATCCGAAATTTTACGTTTTCGATACAATGCTATATTTACGTACCTAAGATATACGTGTATGCGCCGTAATTTGGCGTAGTTCGAAATCTGGATTGAAAACCACATGATCCAAAATATAGATTTCTCGCATTTGTCATAAATGTTCAATATTTGAATAAATATCTATATATTATCGGATGCATAAAAATAATACATAGAAGCACTAATGATATTATTTAAACGTGTTGCGAGAAGCTTACATCATAAATCATGCTTTTTAGTCAAATGTAAAACAAATCAGACTCCATTGTATCCAACATCATTAGAAAATGATTCGTCATATTTCTGACAAATTAATATATATATATATACATACAACCTTTTGTGGACACAAAGTATGTAAAGTGGAACATTCGAGAAATAACAGGCGAGTTATCATTTCTATTTTAGGTTCTCATCATGCCCACCCTCGCCTATTTATATATTTATGTCTGATGATTGTATTCTTTAGAAATATCTTTATTTGTTCTATATCGTACAGTTTAGTATTAAATATAAAATAATATGATTAATATGTTTTAGAAAATTAACGAGCTTTATTAATAAACGAAATTCTGGAGCGACGTTATACTTTTTCGACGGCTGTATAGTCGTACTGAAAGGTCCTCCGGAAAAACTGTCGGTCCTTCTTGCAGGTAAACCTGCGGTAGATGTCAGAAAACGCAGGCAATCACATTACATTCGTAAAATAACTCTTAACAAATGGATTTGATACTGCAGGAGTGATAAAAAATATGGGTTATTGCTTTTTCTTCTTCCTCAATTTTCAAAAATGCCCCCCCCCCTACTTGGGGCTTGTCGAGTAACGAGTTTGGTCTTATCGTTCATTTTAGGGATGGTTTTTCATCAACGATCACACGAAGCGCCCAAATAATTCCTTTACAATTTCAAAAGTTGTATTTACACTTTTGGTGCGATGATTTATAAACGTCTTTGATCCTTCTTGGGAGTTTGTCGAGATAACCTCGTCGAGCCCCATTGGATCCACGAAAATTTATTTTTCTATTCTCATATAGTTGAGAATATAAATTTTTCTTATCCACTGCAGCTATTTCTTGTATTTTTCACTTTTGGCAACCTGCCAACCCCTAAATATAGCGATTCCAAAGAATATAAAACGTTTTTAATTTAGCAGTAATTTGAATGTTAACAGTTTCTATATAAATAAGGATCGGTAGATCTATACCAGGAGGATAGACTTACATGATAAGTTTATACCAGATAAATCAAACTCCGCCATTCCTTGATGTGATCGTATGGCTTCCATTTTATACGGCTGTACTACTCGTAATACAGCCACTTACGGTTCGGGAAAAACGGGGCTGTAGACATAAAGTACCTTTAAACTACAATTATGGCATTCGTAAGATAATGGAGAAAAAATTAGGACTTCGAATAAATTTTTATTTTATTTTCATATGCTTCTCACGCATGTTTTACGTATGATTTTTAACATATCCGAACTCGAAACATAGCTCAACGAACATATTTAACTTATATCCTAACCATTCCAAAGAAAATACATATATACATATATATGTCATCCTGATCCTTCGTATAAGGAGTTAATTCTCATGTAATTCTATAATATTTTACGCCATCCTAACCTCGAAATTACGATTTTCAGCTTAAAAATTCAACGTTTGGATGTATATTTGAATTTTTTTTCTCTAATCGGTCGATCAATGATTAGCCACTATATATATATATTTATCACACTACATGTTGGGCCCTCTGATTCTTAATTTTCAAAATGAATTGGACGTGAAAGACTTGAAAACAACTAAGAAGTTCATAAGAGCTGCAAAATGCGTATTATCGGGGATTTGAGAATCGAGACTATAAAAGTACATGGTATAATTATGAATCTTGGCGAATCACCATGTATATTTCTATAAGTAGTAAGCAAAGAATTTTAGTGGAAAGCTCGAGGGCGATGCGAGCAATTTAAACGATCTGTACTGCCGATGAGAAAGCAACATTCCAATTGTTTCACCGGTATAATCCAGTACCAGCCCCCCCACGGACTGGTCGTTGCCGTGGATATACAATTATAACCGTTGGGATCCGTACGGTAGAATCGTACGCGTATTACGAACTTTATTCGCTGCAGAATTGGAAAAATCAAAATACGGACGTTAACACTTACCGTGCAAAAAGCGCATGAAACAATAGAGTAGAATAAAGATGCAATAGAAAAGAATGAAGGTGCGGCTCATCCGTCCTCGCCCGCGTTCTGTCTTATGATATATAAGCAGCGAGTGCGCGTATTCATTGCCGAACGCCGGCGTTGACGAATTTTGATGCGCGAATTGCTCGACCATATATTATCAAGAATTTACATAGTTCCCAACGACCATGTGTAATATACAATCTGTTTTGTATAAACTTTAAAAAAGTACATGAAGGATTATCACCTTGTGTCGTACGAAAGTTTATTACGAACCGTACAAAATTGAAAAACTGTATCAGAACAGTAAAATTTCCATGTATGCACCATATTTCTTCTACTGATTTCAATTTCAATACCATATTATGTATAAGTATAATTTCGCATTTTCACAGATGTATACATATATATATATATATATATATATATATATATATATATATATATATATATAAAGTTTAAAGATACCTTCAAATCTTCATATAATTTAATATTGAATAAGATTAAGTCCTACATATATTTCGTTAGAAACATTTCGAAAGCTAACAAATTTTCGAAAGATTCCCAATATTCGTTATATATATATATATATATATATATATATATATATATATATATATATATACACTGTCAAATGGGAAAAAGCAATTTATGTACACGCAGAACAAGTACATATATAATAAGATTTCGTTGACTGTTTTATTTATTTTCATGATTAAGTATATATAGACGCGCCGGGCACTAAGTCTGTAAATCCTTTACTTATATATGACGAATCCTATTTCACGCATATAGCAAGCACACACACACACACACACACACACACACACACACACACACACACACATCCACGAATTTCGCGCGGCTGCGAAAGGAGAATACGAAATGCCGAGAGACTGAATATATATGAGGCGCGAAAAGAGAAATATTTCTAATTAGTTAAACCTGCAGTCTATAAGTCCTCATGCATATTTAGAGATTTTCAGTATAAGCAGAAGAAGAAGATGAAGAAGAAAAAAAAGGAAAGTGTTTATTATTATTTTTGCAACGCGCCTCTATAATATGTATAATACATACACATCCTCGTCGGTTTATTCATTTTACGTACCGCGGTGGTGGGAAAAAAAAAAATATTTTTTGAAGCACTCCTGACATATACATATGTAAATTAATCCCATATGGTTCTTCGACCACCGCAGTTTCTTATAATATATATATATATATATTATATTCACACGATTCGCTTTCATATACGTTTCCTTGTTTCTATGCATTCCCATATACATTCATATATATATATATATATATATATATATATATATATATATATATATATAATCTCCCGATATATTCATTCGAATGGTTTCTCGGGTTTGTCGCAGTTTTACTGCTATAGCCGGCCGCGTCGTCTCTCGCGTCCGTTAAGTTCAGCATTTCTGCATTATATATAATATATAGACACACAGACACACACGCGAAATTGCAATCTTTTGACACTGTACATACTTGATGTTTCTACCATAACTGGATTCTCTAAAATTTTCAGCTGGAAATACGCCCTATTATATCGGGGGGGGGGGGATGTAGATCGAATCCTAATGATGTGCCTTACATTGTAGGCGTAACGTGCGATTAACGCAAGTCGCCCAGCACGAATAAAGACGAAAATCGTTGAGAAATTTCAGATAAAAACTGTACACAGAGGATGCCGGTACATCGCGCGCATTAAAGTGAATAAAACCAATGCGTAATGACTTATGTATACATATGACTTCTATAGCCGTACAGTATACTGTCTATATTGTATTTCTATTGTACATCTATATTGTCTCGCGTGCAGCTTTAAGCGCGCAAAGCTTGGCTATGCAAACCAACCGACAATCGCACCGACCTTATTGAAAAGCTTTAGAGCTTCCCAATTGTGAAGAGCGGCAGTTGTACAATTTTAATCGCTATCTATAAAAAAAGCAGCAGTATAAAAATTTATTCGATCCAATTCAACGCCAGAGATTAATTCCGTCTATTTGCCAGTGGTGAGTCATTTTGAGTATATATATATTGGAGTATTCCACGACAGTCCCATAATAAACTGGTATATAGTAAATAGAGAATGCAGCTGCACTACCCGCGAGCTTTATTGTGCCCTCTTTTGGAAAACGGACATCGGTCAGCGACTACACAGAAGTCCCGAATTCCAGTCCAAGTGTAGCGTTCTTAGAACGTGTCCAGGCAAAATAATTATATTTTAAAAATCTGTATAATATATTTCTGTATCTCATTTCACTTAAATTAGCAATTGTTACATTAATTTCCATCTCATTAAACTAGTGTACTGCGTAAAAAATAAAACATTTACCATTATTTAATTAATATAAATAAACCCTGGTAGAAATTTTTAATAGGCTGGAAAGTAGTTACTAGGTAGTAAAAATAGAATCAATCATTGTGGCTAGAAACAAGGTAAATCTTAGAATACAAAATGTGAACGTTGTCAATAAAATTAAGAAAAAGGTAGAAACTAGGTTTAAAAACTAGTTAAAAACTACGTAGTAACTAAATTGTTTTTAACCTTGTTTCTGGTTAGTAAATGAAGAATTTATTTAACAATTAATATTTATATAATATTATAACATTATGTTGTTGATTTAATAAAAGAAAAATCATAAGATATGGAAACTAATAATTTAAAAAAATTACAAAGTAATAATAAAGTCTGCTTGTCGTTCGATTTTGTCATCTTAAAAATTATACGTAATAAATTACTTTTGGTAATATTTTCCATTTATTATTTAATAACTATAATTTCGCATGAAGCAATTAATTAAAAAATTCTATTCTTTGATGTCTTAGGCTTCAATTATTGCTTGTTAGTTAGTAATTCTATCTTATTTATTTATAAAATAAATAATATCATTGGAATTTTTGAAATTTTATAAAATAAAATTAATTTTTTAAATTAATAATCATGCTGAGTTCATAACTATAATTCGTAACTTGAATTTTAAGTCGTAACTTGAGTTATCGCCGATCGACGATCGCGCCTGAACAGCAACGAGAGGTAGCGCGCGTCGATAGCGGCGAAATGTACGCATATATAACCACGTACCCAATCCGGTTAGATGATTTCGACCGGTGACGATAATAACTCCATATATATATATACCGATGAAAAAGCATCCCCCTTGTTATATTATTCGCGTTGTTGTGAAATGAGGAAACAACGTATATTTAAGCTTAGACCAATATATTCTTTACTTAAATAATTGCAATCGTTTACTTTGCACGAAATCAGAAAACAGAAATGTAAAACTCGTCGAGTGTTTTGAATGAAATTCAAAAATATTTTTATCGGTCTTACAGTCTTGATACTATAATTTATTAGAATAATATAATTACAGTCTGACTGTCCTTATTTATTATCACCCCCGAAGAATCTGAAATAAAATTTATAATAATGAAATAAAGTTAAAAATAATAAAAATAATAAACTCTATATCGTATGTTAGCGAAGGACAACCTGACTGCCCCCAAAACCTTATTTTCTCCTTTGGTATCCGAGGTTTCGAACCGCTACGGTTCATCCTCAGGCACTAAACTCCTGCGTGAATTAATTGTGCAAACTGTAAATTAAACTCTACTCATTAATTTCTCCGTTTATATACATATATATGTACCTAACTACAGACACGTTACGAACAAATGTGAAAAAAGCAGCGTTGCGGCTGAAAATTGGAAAAATAATTTTGACCTTGAGTTGACCTATCCGAGGGCTTCGCAAATGATTTTTTTCCCTCAACTTCTATCGGGATTCTGCTTAAATTATGCACTCGAGAAAAATTCTGCAGGACTCGGTATATTTCCATCGGTAGTACCGGATACGTTCGCCGTGATGCACGGTTCCGAGCTCCGCGTAGCAGAGGCGGCGTCGCGCGTTAACGAGCGGCCGGACGAACGCGTGAACTTACGTTTTTTTTTTTACACCCGACAATGTCTTAGCTTCACCGGGTTAAAAATAACTGTAAATTTATTTTTCGCTTCGCTGGAATATAATAAGCGCGTGCCTTTTGGCTAACGTTCGATAGGCCCGGCGTAATGTTCGCGTTGAATTTTTTACGTCCCAACCAGTAGTAGGAGAATACACGCGCGCGCGCGCGCACACACACACACGCACACACACACATACAGACACACAGATTGAAATTTATCGGTATTGATAGTAAAATAAATTGAAATTCGTTTCAACAATGAACGGCGTTCTTGCCGGGTTCGAGGTGCCGACCGCGGTATATTACAAGAGTAGTGTAACCTGGCGTTTATATATATATATATATATATATATATATATATATATATATATGTATATTGTATTCGTCGTTTCTACGAATGCGCGGCACGGGTGTGGTGTGCGCGACCGCAATATCACCTCTCGCCGCGCGGAACGACATATTTCTTTTTTACTATATTACCTATGTGTAACTATATGCGCATGCCGACGGGCGCGGTTGATTTCGCATAGTGCAATGGCCCTCGACGCTTGTGCATTATCTTTTGAATATATATATATATATATATATATATATATATATATATATATATGCAGGGGCGCAGAGAAGCAGCTGAAACGAGACTAAAGGGTGCGAAGTAAGGGACCGGTGGTTGGTAATGGTTTAAGAGTTGTTCTTACCTCAAATTTTCCGCGTTTCGATGGGAGAATCTAATGAATGAGGATGAGGTGAATTATTTCAGCCTTTGGGGGTGGAGCGATGAAAAAGAATCGTCTTTTGTACAACTTGTTATTGTGACCTTGGAAAGGTGATAAATGAAGGTCCAATATTGAAATGTCATAGGAGAATGACACTACATTGCAAAGCACACTTTTAAGAGAAGAACTGATGACCTTTGCGTTTATGTCCGAAAAAATTACCGTTCGCCATCTACCGAGAGACTTTATCTCGTCTCTACCTATTAGAATCTGATTCTGTCTATCCACTGAGAAGTTCAGTTATCTTTCAGTTATCATTGTCACAATTAATAATCATTTTTAGTTATATTATTATCATTTTAGTTATATATATTATCAGTTAAGTTATATCAATACATATAGGTATAGATCAATTGTTATATCTAGGTAATTTCATATGTACATATTAAAACTACACCATTTTATCGAAACCGCGACAATTCAGCAGATTTAACAGACTATTGTTTTTTACCGTAAAAGTAAGCAAAAGTACATAATAATAGCCAACTATGGTCAAATGTGGAGAAGTTATTTATATCAATTTGACGAGAACTAGAAAGATAATTGTAGCATGTTTTTAGAATATTAATATCAAATTTCATACTTATGCCTCCTCCTAACCTTCTCTCGTCACTCTATTTGATTTAGTATAACGTATACACTGAGAAAAAAATATCTGTTATCAAGTAAATTATTTTCTTAAATTGAGAAGGCATCTTCTTAAATCAAGGAAGTATTTACTTAATGCAAGAAGAATTCACTTGAATCAAACCACGTACTCTTAAATCTAATGAACATTGTCTTAATTTAAGAAAATGATTTACTAGGTACAAAACAAGTAAATATTTACTTGATATCGGAAAATATTTTTTTCAGTGCGCCGTCGAATCATTAACAATTTTTACACATCGTTCTAGCCACGTCATCAACGAATAAATCCATCCTAATTTCGCTTTTGTTCCGATTTTAGAACGCAAGCCATTCCTCAACGCTTGCAACTCCACTGAGGGCTACGTATCGTACACTTATTGCGCGCGCTTAATTACAGGGCCGCTTTCTCTGTATTAAACAATTTCCAAATATATCTCTATAACGTGCTCTCGTTCCATATAAGCGAATAATCCGGCTTCGTTGCCGGCCGGCCCTGTTTTCTTTCTACGCTCCGCGCAGTAACCAACGGCGACGCGCCACCTCGGCTTCGAAAATTGTAATACAATCAAAGCGGATCTTCCTCGCCCTTGCCGCACCTATATAGCATGTGTGTGTGAGTGTATATATATATATATATATATGTGTGTGTGTGTGTGTGTGTGTGTGTGTGTGTGTGTGTGTGTGTGTGTGCATAAAGCATTTAAAAGAGAAACAACAAAATATTATAAGTACAAGAGTCGAAAGCCGTATAGCCCACATCGTGCCCGTTCGTGCATGCAGCGCGTGGCCATTCCTCCATAGTCGTATACGTATATATATATATATATATATATATATATATATATATATATACACCTATATATACCTCCGAGCATATATACCTCCTCGCTCATCTCTTTCTTTTTCGCTCTCGGTGTGCCTCCACGAGGGCCGGCCCCGCACGATGGAAAAATTCAAGGATGAACATTTGCGCGCTCCTATAGCCGTGCGTTCACCCTCGCCATAATCCCTTTCTCTCTCTCTCTCTCTCTCTCTCTCTCTCTCTCCGACTCTCTCCGTCTTGCCCGATAATAATGCGCGCGCTCGCGTCGATAATCGCACGGCAATTTCGCATCGTCTTCGTGCCTCTCCTCGTCCCGAAAGGACGAGCCCCATGGCGAGACGAGAGGCCCCATTGTGAGCAGAAAGAGGCAGAGAGAAAGAAAGAGAGAGAGAGAGAGAGAGAGAGTGAGAAAAGTATGCGCGAAGAGGATGGGGAGGATGAGGAGGAGGAGGAGGAGGTGGAGGAGGCGGCCCTTCGCGAATGTAATATACGTCAGAGGAGTATTCGCGCCGCGCGTGAGCCGCTAAGTGTGTAAAGGTATGTACATCGGTGATTCGCGCTTATATATATATATATATATAGGAGAGAGGGGAGATAGAAGGGGGCAGTATTACACGGGCACATTACGAGTGGCTATTACGGACTACTTCGCGGCCCGTTAACAGTACTTAACACCCCGCGAGCGCGCGAGCAGAAGTTTGATTTCCCGCGCGGCCGCGCACTCCGTGTTATATGGCCATGGTATGTGTATATATATATATATATATATATATATATATATAGAGTGTACAGCAAGGAGGGGGGATAGTAGGGGTGCGTTCTGCGCAAGTCTAAGAGCGCGGACTCTCCTTTTGCTTATTAAAGCGAGTTTTTTTCCTCGCTTTTCTATATATATATATATATATATATATATATATATATATATATATATATATATATATATTCTAATGCGCGATGCATATAGCCAACATTCTTTGTATATACATACAGAAAATGTGGAGACGAGTTTAAAATGCATTCTGAGTGGGATGTGTGGTAGCCAAGTTTCTCGAGCTGAATAAATGAATGTTTAATGTACGGGGAGGTTTATAATCTATATATATTGTATCTTATATATGTATAAGTCGCAGAATTTTCTTTTAATAGAACTTTTTTTGCAGTTGTGAATATATAACTGCCATCATTGTCCTCCTAACATTTGAATTAATTATAGCTAAATTTCAATATATATATATATATATATATATATATATATATATATATAAATATATATATTATTGAAAAAATATATATATATTATTTTGGTATATATAATTAAATCATGTAAAATTATATTACTTTTTCAAGTGGTAGAAATTACATCGGTTACCGGTGATTCTGATTCGTTTTGTAAAGTTATTTATCGCATGAGAATGATAGAAAAAATAGAAGCATCCTGTTAATCAGTAGAAACATGCCGGGGTTGCCGCGACTGGCGGAACACAAGGCATGTCTATTTAAATCTCCCATTAAAGGTTGTAATCGTTCAATTATGCACGACAAGTCAATAATATATATATATATATATATATATATATATATATATATATATAATAAACATAAACATTACATTTTATATTTACAAATGTTTATACTGTATATCTTTTATAAAGCTAATGCAATCCTGCTGTATGTAGTTGATACATTTCGCATTATTGTCCGTTATCGTATATAAATCATTTGGATCGATCCATATACGTTTATAAATATACATTTTCTCTATCCATAATTTTAGACGTCAAAAGATCATAGGGGTGATTAGAAGGACGTATAATATATAAAAGAATTTTTATATAATATATAAAAGCCCATATCCACGTTTCGTCGTAATGCGATTGTCTGGGAGGTCTGTGTATATCGCGTCATACTTATTCTTCCGTCTCCTTAATTAAATGAAATATTATCCAATGTATTATTTAGACATTATTCGGAAAGTTTCGTATTGGAATAATTGAAAATTTTACGATAGGGCTGCGGAGATAATTCTACCGATTTTTCTTTTTTTCCATTCGTCGAAGAATATTTGAACTTACCTTCATTCACCTTATGAACGTACGTGCCGAGGTTTTCAGGATAAATATATATTCTCGAGTAAGAAACTCGATTATTGTCTTGAAATTTTCATCAGGCTATTCTGCAACTTCGATAGAATTGCCAATCCGTACACGGAATGAAATCAATTTTTTCTGAGATATTTGACAACGATATATCCAATATAACATATATAATCCAATTGACGTACAGTACAATATATCGTCCAATTGCTTTAGCTCTAACGCAGTATAAAGTCTGAAAAAAACAACGGCGGCTCTACAGTAACGGACGTTCAAGCATTATATCCGTAAAAATTGCGAGTCTGCGAATCGAGTCCGAGCCAGCTTTCCCCGTATTTATTTGGCCAAATAATAAAGACCCGAGGATAATACAAAGCTTCCGTTTTGTATTCGCGTGTGTATATATATATATATATATATATATATATATATATATATATACGTGCCCGTTTTAAATAAGGAAAGTCACGCCTTAGATAACAGTCGGACCACTGTTTGCTTTCTAAAGACTTCACTTTCTACCGAGGAATTTTCCCAATTTGAAATTAGGCCCTCGCCGAGCGAATCGCGCGTTACATTTCGATTCGCAATAATGCCAATTACCAAGAGATCGGCCCGCGTTTCGTACGGAAGCGCGTGCGAAGTCGCACGACGCGTATTCGTGGTTGCGCGCGAATTATATATTATGTTCCAGCGCTCGCGACCATTAGACCGCCCCGAAATTCCAAATGGGGGCGGGGGGGGGGGGGAATTTCTATAAGAATGATAAAAAAGAAAGGAAAAAAGGGGACAGAGAAAAAAACATACGGTCAGAGCGTCGAATGCGAAATTTATCGTCGGGGTACTGTGTTTTAATGAATTATAAGAATCGGCCATGTATATGTGCACTTGGAGCCCGGTCTTTAAAACAAGGGGGAACCATTAATTATCCGGGGTCTCTTACCGATTTTCCCAATTGCGCCCGGCGTATATAGTAATATTGTAATGCTCGCCATGGGTATATATATATATATATATATATATATATATAGCGCATATATTTAAACACCATACACCGCGCTATCAATTGCAACACCAGCCGCCGCGGCGATATTAAACACCGTGCACTTTTCCCGTTCGCCCTCGACTCGAGGCAATATGTTACGTGCGCTCTCCTTTGTTTTTGTTTTTTTTTTTTTTTTTTTTGTTTTTTTTTTCCTTTGTTTCGTCGCCCAGCAAATGCGTAATTGCCGCGGAGAGGATAGAAAAAAACTCGCGGGTATTATATATAGATAGATGTGGGCGAAGGAATTGTACGGTAGCGCGCGCGCGCGCGCGCCCGGCGCCCCGAATTACTTCGTTCCCGAAATTTAACTTTAAACTGTCGGATTATGGGATATTTATACACCTCATTTATATATATATATATATATATATATATATATATATATAATATTTTATGTGGGGGGGGGGAAGACATGGAATATATGCACCGATTTAAGTCCTGACGGCGCCACGGGCATACCCGTTCATTTGCAATGTATGTCCCCTGCGTGATGAAGGCTTTTCTTAGAATATATGTAGATTTTTATCCACAGAATGGAAATTCGAAAAACTTAATTTTTTTAAATTACTTTATTAAGCACGATTTTGCCTGGCATAATTATTAGCGATTAATGATAAATATTAAACTAGAAAATATTTTACGATCTTTCTATTCGCGAATAACGCTGCATATATGTATATATACACATATATATATACATATATATATACATATATATATACATATATATATATAGATATATATATACATATATATATACATATATATATATATATATAGATATATATATACATATAATACATATACATATATATATATATATATATATATATATATATATATATATATATACTATCTGGACGAGAGCGCAGCTTAGCGTCAGCTCCATCCCTTACATATACGCCTCATCTGCATGATTCGCATCATCTCCGGCTGTATTTTGCACCTATATGTTTTAACCATTCCATCTATGGTGTGCAGGTGAGTATGTATAAATATAGTATAGCACCTCTCACCGACGGGCTCCCTCGCACATTTACCGCGTTCGGCGCTCGCGGTAAAGAGAAACTCGAGCGCATTTGCCACAATATATATATATATATATATATATATATATATATATATCTTGGGCCGTTTAACGCGCATCAAGTGCAGAAGGGTGTGAGATGTGAGGGAGGGGGAGGCAGACGGTTATCCGCGGCTCTTACACCGTCGCTTACTTAGACCTTTTTCCTTTGCTGTACAACTCGTCCGAGAGAGGGAGAGAGAGAGAGAGAGAGAGAGAGAAAGAAAGAGAGAGAGAAAGAGAGCGCGCGGAATGGAGGGGGGAGCTCATCTTTCCTATTACCCTTGTTATATGTCTTTGGCGCCTCGCACTCGATCTCGTCTGCCCGACGTTTTATGTCCATCTTCTTCGTCGTCGTTTCTCTTTTTATTTCTTTCATTCCCGACACCTTTCGCGTGTATATATATATATATATATATATATATATATATATATATATATATATCCATGGTAATTGCACGAAATGGCACTGGCGCAAGATAGGAGGCAGGAATCGTTTAGACTGTTGACTTTTTTTTTGTTGCGATTATAATCAATTTTGTCCGACTTGTACGAGATGGAGCATTTAGGCGAATTGCAGATTGGTGGTATTATTTTAAGAAACAAGTATTTTTAGTGCAACGATAGAAAACCTTTAAAATGCGCTTAAAATTTATCTACAATATTCTCGAGCGTCGGTGTAATGAATGATCCATTTTTGATTCTCTTCTGTCGAATATTGCATCAGTGAATATTTTTCTAGGTTTCTTTCTTTAATCAAGCAATACATTCGCGTTTTTGAAAATGAATGATAAATTAATTAAATTAATGATTTTTTTTCTTGTTTTCTTCTAAGGAAAGAATAATATAAAATAGAAGATATACAGCAAAAGATTTATAGTCGACACTTCAAGTTACTAAAATGGCACTTTTCGATACAAGTGCGTAAAGTGAAATGGGTGATTAGAAAGACTGAAAAAAACCCGTATATACTGATTATATATATATATATATATATATATATATATATATATATATATTTATATATATCTTACTGATCGTCCGTTTCACTCATACAATACATCTAATTTTGTTTTTTTTTTTGATGATGTTAACAAAACTCGCTATAAAGCAGTTAGTATCATACTAAAACTCTTAATATTCTCGCTTCGTTCATGGGACGAATTTCACACTCGTCGAAACAGATGAAGTGGACATGTCGGCCGGAGATACGTGGACAGTTAGCAGTGGGGATAGATGTTATTATGTGATATAGGATATACGTATATTGTGCATAAGAAACGAATAAATTTACGTTCGTGTATTTTCAATTATTTTACTGTCTTTTATTTAAATAAATAGTAATTATTACTATAATATTATTAACGGAAATACAAAATGGTGTGCTGCATGTGTGTTAAATGTTGCCGCATTTACATTTGAATAGGTCATATGAACAGATGATTTTGTTTTGCGAAACTACTCCAAATAGCTGCTTGGATTCATCTCAGTTTTCGGGGTATTGGTAAGGTCGACCAATTCAGAGGAAGGGTTTTCTCCATGAAACCCGGTCAGGGTTCTTTGATTGTTTTTCTTACACTGCCTATTTGCCCACTACAACTTCTGTAACAGCTCCTTCCACGGGAATTCCCCATCATTTCTGGCCCGTAATATTTTTAGTTTCTGACCCGGACAGGTGGTAAAGCTAATCCTCGAGTCAAAACGTGATCCGGGCACAGTAACGCGTTTTGTCGCGCTCCTCATCTTTTCAATAGCACTCCGTCCGCATACGGATGCACAGATTTAGCCATCTTCCACCGTACGTGACGAGGCAGATTATCGAGATGGATTTTACTTTGGAATCATGCCGGGTTTCATCGATGATTGCGCTGAATAGCCTTGTTCTTTTGTTTCCGTGGTAAAATTTTTTCATATTCGAAGATGTTGAAAATTTTAACGAATCCAATCCACTTAAGGAGTTAATGTTGTTGTCGTTAGGGATAAATTATCATCATCTTGACAAAAAATTTTTTCTGGAGACGTAAGCAAATTTAGTATCGGATGTGCCTCTTACCTCTCCCTCGCTTCGCACGCTGCTTATTGCACGTTGGTCCTTGGAATTGGAAACCACTATATACACAAGGACCACAAGGTCGTCGCCCATATTTCGACGAGCAGGATAGCGGCAACGCTGGTGTTGTGAAAAGTGTGTGAAAAACTAGTAGAGTGCTGATTTTTTTTGTTTGGTAAAGGGACACAATTTACCTGTAATATTATGTTTTTAATGAAGCTCGAGAAAAAATTATTAAACACTGTGGGTAATGCCAAACTTTGTCAATTTGTCAATTCAAACGATAACCCTTTGGTGAAAGGTCAGGTTTGTGTGGTTACATCGAATTCAAAAAATCAAATCTGCGTCCGATCTCGTATCAGAATTTCAAACCCATACCAAGTCAATATCCTATAAAAGAGATTTAAGACCAAAAACAAAGACGAGTACCACAGGAATATTGGTCCTGGCATGATTTTTTAACTGGGCATTGCAAGAATGTTGGTCTTTTATTTGAAAGCTTTTAATGAATTAGAAACTTAAATATTATTTAAATTTTTGAGATTATGAAAAATCAAACAATATAATTCCCATTTGAAAAAAGTATCACAGAGACAATGTTGCAGTTGCTCTCTTTGAATTTTTTTTCAAATTGCGGTTTTTGGAATATTTTGATTTCATATAATTTACTGGATTAAGAAATATCTAATACGAAGGACCGTTTAATTGTAAGATACATTGGCAACGATGGCTATGTGTATTCCTTCCAATAAATTTTGTTCATTACAAGATGAAGCCATATTTATTGTCTATGGAATCATTTGGCCATATAATTGTAATAGTAATAATAATTGACTATTGTGTTGGTCTTGTAACAGTTCGTAACCTTTTCTTAATGGAATAATAGCCAAATTTTCGGAATTAAAATCAATACTTTCTTGATAATCATAAGACCTATACATGACCAAGAAAATATCAACAATCACAAAACATGTATGCACGACCAAGACAATACTTTACTGCAAAATATTTTTCGATACCGAGGCAATATATTTGACCAAATTTCGTTTTGTCTCGGCATTGATGAAGCATTGTTTTTCATGTCCGATGAAAAAAATTGGAGAGAACCGAATGCGTTTAGAAAAAGGGCTCAATTCAAAACTAACCTATAGACAGCGATACCATACCATACCATACGTTTTTTGTGAACAATGTCGAAAGAGCCGCACATGCGCGTAAGTCGGAATGCGCGCGCGCGCGCGCGCGGCATAATCGCCCGGTTAACCCGACCCTGTGCCGCAAAAATTCACGCCGAGCCTTTTTCTTTCGCACCTCGCGAGCGCTACCGCCCGCCGCCTCCTCGTCTATCCTCCTCGCGCTGTATTACGCGTCTCCCTATCCTCTGCCCCCTCCCCCCTCTTTCCTCGACGGGCGAGCGAGGCGAAAAGGCGGTCGGCGTGGCCCGTCGGCCTCGCGCGCGCCCTCCGCCTGCGCCTCCTGCCCGCGTCTCTCGCTTTCATCCTGTCCGCGCAATTTTTTTTTCCTTCTTCTCCGCCACCTCCTCTTTCGGCCATAAGGACGCTTTGTTTCGCACCCGCGTGTGTATAAGGAGCGAGACTCTCGCGCGTTTTATCACTGCTCCCCTCCCCGCTCCTCCACCCACCCCCCCTACCGTCGCGGGATAAGTTTCATTGCGAATAAAGCGTCGGAAAAAATGGACCCGCTAACCACTCGCTGTTTCACCTCGACCGTCTCTCTTTCTCTCTTTCTCTCTCTCTCTCGCCTTCGGTGCGGTTACCCGATGCCCGGGGTGCGGCGCACGTCTTTACAGACCGATGCTATGTGGGTTTGTGTCTATATATATATATATATATATATATATATATATATATATATATATATATATATATAATACGCGCAGCACCGTGCGTTTCGACTCGGTACCTCGGTAGCCGAAGTGCGAACGATCGGTTTAATGTCGTCGCTGAGACGATCTGGTTAACCTTTGAAGGAAATTGTTGGCAGGCTGGTGTTTATTGGCGAGGAACACTTTGTTTTACGGCCGCGGCGATGAACTGTTGTTTTTCGCAGGTGTTAAGATTCGCAAAAATTTATCGTATTTTTCGGGATATAAAAATGGTATTATTATTATATACATATATGTGTATCCCATGGTTCTTTGTTTTTTTTTTTTTTTTTTTTTTTTTTAACGAGCATCGGCACGTTTCAGAAGTAAAAGTATTCTTTGAAGTTTCTCTCGCCGTTAAGGATGAATTCTCAAAATTTGCGCAACTATATGGACGACCATTTGGAGTTTCGATCATTTTCCTCTATTCTCTATCGTATCTATCTATTGATTCGATCTCGATGTAATGAATTAAAGGCCCATTCGTAATTGGCGGAACAGTAGCATAATGTAGGTTTTAGAGATATAAATCTGTATTTTCAATGATATATATAATACAGAATAAATCTATAAAGATAGTTAGCTTTTACTTCGGGTGATAATTCTTTTATTTTTCATACGACACTTTTGGAATAAAATCAATTAAAAACTCCAACTAGTTCTCTTTATCGCCTGCTAAAGTTTCTAAAAGTACGTGAATAATTCTTAATTTATAGTTTATATTTACATTTATAATTTATATTTATAATTTATAATTTATAATACAATTTATAATTTATATTTATAATTTACGTGAATAATCTTGATTTATAGATTCATAGAAACTTTATCGATGTATTTTTTTTTTGCAACTGATTTTCCTCAATTTTAAGAATCTCGCAGGATTCTAAAAATATCAAAAATACCGCAGTTACAATAACTTAAAGAATAAAACAATAATTCTATAAATAAAATAAATACTTTTCGTTCGTTTTTTTTCCTTCAAAGCAATATATTTAAAGTTTTGCCTTCACGTGGCTCGTTTTTTTCTTCTATTTATATTTTCCTCCTCTACGAGCATTCTCATTCGATTTGCTTTGTTTCCTAGCACGTTAGAAAATTGCATCGATTTCTGATGATCCCTGCATGTGCGCGGTGGACTTTTTCATTCGGACTCATTTTCACTATTTGAACAGGTTGGACTACCGAATTTCTCAAAAGTTTCGCCGGAATCGTTCGTTCGCGAACGACGGAAGATCTATGCATATCGTTGACATTACAAAAATATTCGTAAAACGACGGGAACAGCCGGAACCAAGGAAACAGATTATATTGGGAATTAATATTCAGTAAAGAGAAAAAATTTATTCGAGCAGTGAACATTTCCAGAAATATACCGTTCAACTTTTTTCCTTTAACGGTTTATAGTACAAGCTAAATCGCATTGCCTTATATTTTAGATAGAATTTGTCGTTCAATAACGTTTACGAGTCACAAACTTTATACTAATTCGTTTATGTAATTCGATATTTGTAGCTTGCAATGACAAACTACTCTAATACACGAAACTGTATTATTGATGTGAATTGTAAATCTTTGCCAGGTGACGATTGAAAATGTAAATGACAAAAATTTGTAGCAAAAATGGTTTATTTATATATTTATTTACTCAAAAAATAAATTCTCTGTATTTTTAATTTCGATAGCCTCAACTATTCTATAATAAATAGAAATTCTTTAATAAATAAAAATTTTCTTTAATACAAAAAAAGCTTTGTTATAATTTTTAGCGCGCAGCATTCTTTATAGATGCAGGTTAAAATTAACTTTTGCCCCGTATACATTAATATTTAATTCGAGGATCTATTAATTGGCCTTAATGCGGACGTGCATGAGTTTTTAAACCCGAGCGCATTATTATACTTTATAAGTCGAGCCCATTAAACCCCGTGGCTCTTAAAGCCCTTGCCTTTTATATATATATATATATATATATATATATATATATATATATATATATATATATACATACAAAACGAAATTCAGAAGACGAGGGTGTAACGTTCGAGTAAATAGAGAGCAGCGTGTAATTTTCATAAATTAGCACTGTCGCGCTTTAATTTTATTAAAGAACAGAACGCGAACGGGGACGGGAATGGGGGGGGGAATACCGAGAAGCATGAACCACGAGAGCGGGGGGGGGGAGAAAACTCCCAAGATTATCCCTCGGCAATAGCGCCTCATTACGCTTTTTCCAACCGAGAAAACTTTTTTGGCCCCAAACCCCTTGAACTGGAATCCTGAGTGAGCTTCAATATATATATATATATATATATATATATATATATATATATATATATATGTAATATGCATATACAATCTCTTTTATTAGTATTACCGCGCGTATACGCATAAACTACTTATGTTTATATCATTATGTTATCGTGCGCGCAGCCAATAGTATATAGGTGTATATATGTATATAGTCGTGTGAGTCAGAGGAGCCTTTTAATCCAAAGTTAACCCAGGATGCCAACTTTCTCGAAGCGTCTCCCCCTCCCTCCTCTCGTCAACTCGTATTAAATCGAAGCACGCGGCTGACTCGGTGCATCTGCACGGAGAGCGCAAATTAAATATCAAACACAAAAAAAAAGACAAAAGAAAAGGTGAAACCCGCGCACGCGAACGGAGATTACTTATATATGTATATATATATATATATATATATATATATATATATATATATACATATATATGTATGTCTACCGGGTGTCTTTAATCTGTCGTTTAATGGCCAATCAAAACATAGGACTGGGATTTTCGGCCGAGAGGTTGGAAGTAGAAAACGAAGGTGGAGACTCGCGTTTTTTTCGATAGCAAGAAAAGTGATCCTGGTAAAAATGTTAGAGAAGGGTAAAGAAGATGTTTGATATTTCTGCTTTTCTCTCTCTCTCTCTCTCTCTCTCTCTCTCTCTCTCTCTCTCAGCTTTAAAGATACAAAAGGGCAGACCGATGACCGCAGCATCCTAAGCTTTCTCACTATCGAAATACAAATCGATGCTCGTTTCCTCCCATTTCTTTCAAAGATCCGCGAGAGTCTCCTTCTGCATTTTCTTGTTCCAGCCTCTCGAGCGAAAATCCAAATTCTGCGTTCCTGATTGGCTGTTCCAGATTGGTTAATAACTCGAAAACTAATAACAAGTTACTTGTAGGTAATTTTATTATTCTATTTACCTTTCCACAGTCAATTAATTCTGGGACACCCGGTATACACACATATATATCGTTTATATTTCTTTCCTTGATCGACGTCGATTTATTTCGCGAAGCAAGAGCGCGCCCGTTACATACTGGCGTATATATATATTACATAAATATATATATATATATATATATATATATATATATATATATATATATATAAATGCGCCGGATCGTGCAAACGAGCAGCGGCGCGCACCCCGCGAGAAGCCGGCCCCCAAGGAGGTTTATGGAGTATCCAGGCTTGCGCGCCCGCGCGCCACCCGCAATTATACGCAATTTGTGTAAATACGGTGTAAGAGAGCGCACCAGTGTGTGCGCGCGCGCCATGTATTATACATGGATGAGCGCGAGAAAAAACGGGAGAAGGAGGGAAGTATCATTTACGCATAATATTTGGTTATATATACATATATACATATCAATGTCGTTAAAGGATACATATAACGCATGCGGGCGCTTAATCCGCTGGCTCGAATGTCGGTTGGCTTAAGCCATCGAGTGTCAAAACGAAAAATTTTATTTCAAAAGCATATTATCACCTAAAAAAGTAGCTGGTTGAATGAAAAATTAAGAAATAAAAACGTCCAAGCATTGTACTGTACAGAATCTCGTGTTGGTATTAAAAAAATTACTATTATAAAAGCTGATATAAGTCTTGAGGAAAGTAACGTTTAAGAATAATATATTTAAATAGATTTATCTAATTTATTTTTAATCAGGTTTTATTCGTATACTTGTTTTATTTCAGTTGAAAATCCAATGAAGTACAAATTATTGTTAGATTCTAAGAAGAGAACCTTTATTTTTTCCTCAAATGAGAATATCCTGTCAGATACATTAGTTTTACACGAGGTAGTATATATTGTGCATGATATCACATATGATTTTTCATGAATTTCAAATAGTTTAGAATATTTGAATTCTTTGTATCACCTATCACCTATCACGTCTCTTTCACTTTCCTTTACCTAAATTAAATTTACCTAAAGCAAATAAATTTTGTCAACGTAATAGATTAATGAAGGACCATTTTTTATTAGAATATCGATCAAATCTGGTAATTTTTAATGTTTTCAGATAACAGAAGATCGAATATTTATGGAATATATCGTTTTATTATTTTTACTCATCCAGTATTTCCATCAACTGTTGCTTTAGGAAAATGAACAAAGCATAGGTATCCCATCTAATTGCTCATTTGTGAAATTTTTGAGAAATAATTAAGTTTTATATACGTGTTTAATGATCTCTTTTCAATTTATAAAGAATAGCACGAGTGTTTGAGTTGTTGTGCTTGAGAAAATTGAAAATCGAGTTGATTATGCTGTAACTAGTGAATATATTATTTGTGGAACGATTAAATAAGGACAAGCATTTATAAAATGGAAGTATTCGTTATAAGAATCATGAATATCATCTATAAGGAACTAAGAAGTAGGCCAAATGTAAGCTGTAATGAATACACTGATAGATCATCTAATATATTACGTGTTGATTTATAATGTACTAAATGATATATATATATATATATATATATATATATATATATAACACTGTATACGATTCGTACTCGACCGATGTCACCCGTGTAGAAATTCATTCTCGAATCTAACTAGTATTGGTTTAGTTTTCCTAATTAAATGTTCGGATCCAGAAAGGAAATCTAGTCTCATCCTAGTTCCGATTTGTCCCACTTTTAATAGCATTTTATATAAGGAACGAGCTTAGATTTTGGAAGATATACCAAGTTAGAAACTAGACAGAATATAGTTAGAAAATCTAGAAATTAAGACAATTTATATAAATTATTCTCATTTTGTTTCCTCGATTAAGTGAATAATTTTTTGACTCTTTAATATTTAATTCTTTAAAATAAAAAATATATTTACGTATTTAGGTAACGCATACCATTGAATTAGAATACCATAAATTATTTTATTTCGATGAAAAAAATTCCGACGTCCGCTGAGTATCGAACCCACGACCCTACGATTCGCAAGCTAACGCATTATGCACTATGCTAAAACTCAATATGGGATTGATATACTATATTTTGCATATGACCGTACAGCACTTAAGATCATAAAATAATTTTGTAAACACAAGATAAAACATAGATGGTAAATCAATTTTTGAAATTCTTTCATGTTGGAAAGATCTGCGGGTGTTTATATATATATATATATATATATATATATATATATATATATATATATATGTATAAATATAATTTCTGTACACACAAGGCCTTGACTACAAAAAACATCGTTCTTTCCAATATTAGAAAAAGTTGAGGAAATCTAACTAGAATCAAAATAGAAAGTCTAACCATTTCCTTACTTCTCTATTTTGCAGATTCCGCCTAGAAAAACGTGAGTTTTTCCAAAATAGGGAGAAGTTAAGGAAATCTGACTGGATCCAAGATAGAAAGACTGAAAATTCCCTTAAGTTTTCTACTTGTAAAATTTTGACTATACAAAACACGTATTTCTATCAAAAATCAATAAAAGATAAGGAAATGTGAATAAAGTCGAGAAAATAATAATTAATATAAGACGATTATTAGATGATCGAAAGGAAATCTAACTCGGATCTGACGAGATTTACCTACATAAGGAAATCATCAGTAATACTGACTGGGATCTAGCCCAAACTAGGGATATGCCGAGTATATTTCTGCACAGGCAATCTCGGGTATATAGGCTGCTTGATTCATCAATTTTCTATCCTCGGACATTACTGCATGCAGAATTTGAAATACTTATTGACATTCTCAGTATGAGTATTGATCGTGCAATGCATATCTTCAATGTATTTCAAAGAGAATTAAATGACATTAAATAAAATTAACGTAACTAACTTAGAAAAAGCCAAAAACAAATTATAGCCAAGATTTCCTATTGCCGAAAGACTTAGAATGAGTACAAACCCGCCAGATATATCTAGTTTGATCGTAAAAGAATTAAATATACGAGAAAATCACCTACCGAGTGAGATGCCATAGGAACGAATTAGCACCGACATGAGAGTAGTCCTATATTAAAGATTGGACCAAGACTGTACCCTTATCTATTTGGAGCCGTACTACTAGATAGATACACATACCTCAGATGAAAACTATCTATTTTCACCTATAGGTTACTATTTGCATACACATATAAATTTGTAAAAAAACTTAGGATTATAAATCTTTGTTTAGGCGGAAAATTATCCAAAATACTGAGTTCTATACCGCAGAACCTTAGGGATCTCCAAAGACCGCTCCGATCTGCCTCACCAAAAACCGACTCTGAATTGAAATAATGACAATTATTAATAATTAAAATTAATAATTACAAATAAATTCAACATGATCATAGTTGATTAAAAATAATTTCAATAGAGTTTCAGACTTTTTCTATAATGAGCTTATTTGTACCAATTCAATATTTCGTTCTTCGCTAGCTACCCGATGTTGATCTAGCATTTAATCCTGATACTGTGAAGGAGGTTATTTGAAAGCAAAAACCATAGTTAATAGAGAAATCTCAATATTTATACAAGTTAAATTAAATACACTGGAAATTTTATATTCTTACGTGACCTGAAGCATCTTTAAATTGTCTTGTGAAGGTCACGAACAGTTAAAACAAAATTAATAATCGTTATAATGTAACTCTGCCAGACGATCCTTTAAACCTGATCATTTAAATTATTTGAGTATCATAACGAAACCAAATAACCACTGGAACTGATTATCAAGTAGTTTTTGTAGCCCTTATCAATTCAAATCTATAACTAATATCTTATTTACAATATTGCTAATTCTTTTTTACAATATTGATCACGATTATGGCAGCCGGAATTCTTTCTGGAAAAAATTTAAATGTTCAATGACTTTTACAATCTTTTTGGCCATTCTGTTTAAAATTTTACCATCTCTAGCACATAATTCTATTAACTGAATGAAGGTTGTACCGTTTCTTTTATGATGATTTTTTCTTCGAATTCGGCGAATTTCTCATCAGAACCAAAAATTTCTCGCTTCGACCGCACTACGTAGACAATGATAAGTTAGCCGATCTTTATGTAGATGAAATTCATCCCCTCGTTCCAAAATGTCTATTGATCGAGGAGAGGAAAGGCTGAACAATTTTTGCAATCGCAATTTCTCGAATTCATATATACGTAGACTTTAATATCGATATATCCTGGAACTTTCGCCACGATTTTAGTAGCCGAATTTTCTCGGACGGACGCCTACAACCACCCACAATATAGGCCAGTCTGAACGTACGCACACCCATATATATATATATATATATATATATATATATATATATATATATATATATAATAAAGCTGCAATAAAAATGGTTCCTCCCCCCGAGGTGCGGGAATATAGATCTGCGAAGACTGAATCTTTATATATAGAAAGCCTCAAAGGGGGAAATTAAGTCGAGCGCCCATCTATATAAGCGTATAATACACACACACACACACACACACACACACACACACACACACACACACACACACGTATAGACACATGCACGCACATACGTGGCGTTCGAAGGAAGTATGCACGCATATACATACGCGAGCGCCCGACGTGTATGGGGCATCCCGGGCGACTCTTCTCAGAAGGCCCCTGCGCGATTTTTGGACGCACCTTCAAAAGGTCCCGGCAATTATTATTTAACTCGAACGCCGGGTTATACGATCGATTTCCGAAATTTTATAGCGGCGCGGCTTGTCGATCTATATGGAGTCCGAGGATAGAAAAAGAGAGAGAGAGAGAGAGAGAGGGGGGGATAGAGAAGGAGAGCAAGAGAGGGAGAGGTAAGGTGATAGGGAGAGAGAGAGAGAGAGAGAGAGAGAGAGAGACAGAGAGAGGCGCGTGCCCGCATTAGACTTTACAGCTCTCCACAGGGCTTTTTTCATAAACGCCAGGCAGCTTTTTTCTTCTGCTCTTTTGCTCGCTCTTTCTCTCCTCCTCTGTATCTCTCTTCGAAGACTTCGTATCTGTCTCTCTCTTTCACTCTCTCTCTCTCTCTCTCCCTCTCTCCTTCCCTACCTCCCTCCCTTCCGCTTTTTTCTCATCATCCATAAACGAACGGCGCCGCTTCAGAGAGCGAACGGTTATTATGTAGTGGAGTTTTAGGATCTACATCTTGGTTGCGGTATATAAATTTGGATCTTTATAACTTTATGAGAACGCTATATAATGGATATAGGAGCGCGAGCGCTAGCGCGTCCGATTAATGCGCGTTGAATTTTACGTTAACGGATAATCGAATGGTCATCTCCGCTCTCGCGAAGATTCCGAAGCCATTCCGCAGTTCTAGCCGATGCTTCACGCGAACAATAAAAATCAAGTTTATTAGGGGAGAAATTTTTTTTCGTCCTTTTTCTCTTTTCTCCTTCTAGATACGTGAGTGTGAGTAGATATATATAAAGAGAAAACATGAATTATGCAAGTATGTACGAAATATATAAATATTAATTCCTTAAATAATATATTTTAACCGCAATGTATATGTGTATATATATATAAATGTACGCGTTTATGTGTGCAGTAAATATATAAAACTGTTATTTTTGTCGAGTAAAAATTAATAGACTCTTAAAATTGCAGAAGGTATATAATGTGTATATGGGTAATAGCGCATTGGAACGATTTAAAAAATATAGTCTTTCTATCTCTGCATAACGCATTAACATTCAATATATATTAAAAGATAAAAGGTATATATATATATATATATATGCTTTGCAGCGTGCGCGTATGTATCTATATATGTCAAATCAATAAAGCTGGAATTTTTTTTTCTTTCCATATCTTTATAATAATTACCTTGCGAATATTGAAACGGTTAAACAAGCGTTAAAATTGATTTCACCTGGCGGGCAAAAAATAGGTCGATTTTACTTTTACAGTCTGTCGTATGTATATATATATATATATATATATATATATATATATATATATATATCTGTCATTTTATATGTTGAAAAACATGTAAGCTTTTTTTAAATCATACGATAGAATTTTTTGCTCTCCATCTATTTCAATGAGAAAACCATAAATTTTTCCTTTAGAGCATTTGCGCCGTTTTAAGAAAAAAAGGGTGAAGAAATTTTTCTCCAAATCTTTTTTTAAATTCTACACAAACGCGCGCGCACGCACGCACACGTCGACACATATTAATTTACGATGATTCATTAAGAATCCCTTATGATTACCACTTTCGGACTTTATTGAAGCACATAATAAAATCCAAATTCTTTTAATTTAAAACAATATAATTTGAATAAAGTGTACTGTATTTTAAAAGTTTTAATTCGTCAAATCTGAACCAATTAAAATCACTCGATCGATCGCACTTATATATATGCGCCAAAAAAAAAATCACAGAAATGAAGTGAAAGCTCCTCGAGCATCTCCGGGGTTCAATGCACCCGCAAATCTTCCTAGAGGAATATATACACGGAGAAAAATCAAAAATGTAAAAAAAAATAAATAAACAGCTCGTGAAAAACAAGCGAGACATTCCACGTCTCGACCGCAGCGCATATATATATATATATATATATATATATATATATATATATATTAATACACACACGCATATTCACATTATATATAACCTCGAATACCGCAAAATCGACGCTAAAGCGCAGCAAAATATATATTATATCCTCTCCCTCCCCCCGGCATGTACGGCGGCGGCGCGCCGGATCATTCGCGATTTTATCGATTTTCGCGCGGTCCCCGCCGCCTGTCCGCGTCGTTCCGTCGCGTCGCGCGCGCACGTCCCTCCGCCCCCCGCCTTATCTCGCGCCTATATAGGCATATTATAACGAGTTACGGCTCTCGCGGCCGCGGTTTGTCGACGGGCCCGAATATATGTACATACTTGTGCGCGCGCGCGCCTATGTAAAAGAGAGGAGCATAGATAATACGTATACAGTATATGTATAGAAGACGAATGGAGGCCCCATCGTGTACGTGCGAAAGGTTACATATGTATAGGTATACTTGTGTGTATGTGTGTGTGTGTGCGTGTGCGTGTGGGCGCGTGTGTAATATTCGCGCGTCTCTGATGGTCGGTTGTATTTCGCGATGAGGGGGGGGGGGGGGGGGTAAGAAAAGTAGAAGAAGGGAGGGAAAGTGTGTGCGGCGCGCGCCGCCGCGGTCTTTTTTTCGAGGCGCGGTTTAGGCGCGGCACGTTAAACATCCTTCCGTCGAGGTAAATGAGCGAGCCTGCGAAATATACATTTATATGTACATAATGTATACTTTTACGCTATACACGTGTATAATGCAGAATATACATATTTATTATACATGACGAGCCGTTTCCCACGGGCGACGGATAATGCATGTCCGCGAAATTGGGCACCATCCTTATGTGTGCATATATATATATATATATATATATATATATATATATATATATATATATATATAATGATATTTAGGAAGAAATACGAAAAACTGAAGCTACTATAATGAATACCGTGAATTTCAGAAGACTTATTATGCATAAAATGTTTTTTCTTGCATATTAGATTATAAAATAAACTAATTTTGTGATTTATCAGACTTTCGAAATCCTAGATTTAATTGACGATGTGAAATGCAGTTTTGATCCCAATTCATTCCTATATACATATATAAATGCGTTTCATCCCGCGTCTTATTCATTGTATTAACACAAATCATTCATTATGTCTGAATAAATTAATCCATTTCATATGAGATCATGGGGATGCAAGATGAAATTCCTTTATCTTTAAATATTTTATATAATTTCTTTTGTCAACTTATAAACAAAAGTGAAGTAGAGAAAAAAAATCTTCCAGACACCCTCGAGAAGAAGATAAGTGTCGAATTTTTACCAACTAAAATGGCCCACCCAAGGAGATAGTAAGCCAAAGATTATACTCCCGATGAAGTTGAATGATGATGAAAAAATATAATTTAAAGGAGGTCGGAGAAAGGTGGGCAGTCATATTCAGAAGGAAACTCGTGCGACTTCGTAACGGCGACAGGTAACAAGGACACCTGTAAAGATCAGGTAAAGATCAGAGGATGTAGAAATGGCCGAGTTCAAGGTCCTGATACTGAGGTTACAAGATTGAAGAATAAAAGTTCTTAGATTTTTGGCATATGTGCAGACAGTCTTTGTGTCAAAGATTACTCCAGTTCTATTGAAAATTTACCCATTGTCTTAGTACTTAATTATATTAAGCACGTGAAGGTACCTTGAAGTTTCGACGGAGATTTGGAAACACTGAATCTCCGTGTGGGAATTGTGTATGTTGCGACGCTGCTAATCACAGCTTTAAAAACTGTATCTTTTGTTTTATCGTGGCCGCAGACTTGTATAAAAGAGAGGACTCTGGGACAGGAAGATTCTAAACATTTTCGCTCTTGTTTTGGCTACATGTTCAAATCCAAGGGAACTTCCCGTCAGCGTTGACCTCTTTCCGAAAAAATTCTTGTAGAGAAGGCTATTAACAAATCCGTATTTATAAAAGGGCATGAGTTAAAATTTAGAACCTCTAATCGCAAATCCATAAAAGACTAGTAAACTCGAATGTCGATCCTACTATCCCCATGAAATCCTTGTGAATTTTCTAAAAAATCTGGTGCCCGAATCGGCATAAATTTTGCATGATATTATTTATGTAAACAAAGTACTCATATAGCTCGCCTTTGCCCAGAAAATGGAAAATAATCATAACTCAAACCGCATTCCCTTCTCTAATCCTCTTCCACTCTGCTCAAGATATACCGTCTGTCTTAAACGGCTATGTCATAAATATCAGGTCAGAAATAATAAACCGAGAGTCCTCGGCCCTTGCTGCATTTCTCATATCTGACCATATACATCTGTTATTAAGCATATTATGTTCGTGAAAACTCCAACAGTTATTTATGTAAACAAAGTGCTCATATAGTTCGCATTTGCCCAGAAAATGGAAAATAAATCATAACTCAAAACGCATTCCCTCCTCTCTCTCTCTCAAGATATAGGGAAGCACAATAGAAGTCGAACTGGATCAAGTAAGTTTGGATAAAATAGACCAATCACTGTTACCATTAAGAGAAGAGCTGGGAAAATCAAGCACGATACACATACTTAGTTTCGTCAGATTCCACGAATTTCTCGCTCAGTCCAATGGCAAAGCAAATACAATTGAACTTTTTCTTAAGTTTACAAACAAGGCCCAGAGCTAATTAAGGTGCTAGACTTTTCGTACTCATTTATATTGAATAAAAGTCTAAAGGCCAGATGTACAAGAATTAAAATGAATTTATTAAAATATATAAACGAAGAAATGGAATCTAATAGCTCTCATACGATACAAGCCGACTAAATTAATTAAATATATTAATTCTATTACACATACATATTTATATTATGTCTGTTAACAAACTTAATTGCCTTTGTTGGAATGCAAGAAGCCTACGTAAACATAAAAACGAACTACCAGCTATTTTTAAAAACTTAGATATTTTAATCAGCGTTGACACCTGGTTAACAGATCATGCTGTAGACTCAGAACAATGAAAATTTCCTGGCTTTCTTACATACCGCAAGGATTGGCTTCACAGAAGAGGAGGGGGAATTCTTCTACTCATCAGGAAAACTGTAAGCTATATTGAATTAACTAATCAAGCTACGCCGCAAACTTCTGTAGAATTAACGGGAATTAAAGTTACCAATTTTACGCCAATAATTAATATTTTAGTTTGTTATAAAGTATCCGGTAATAATTGGTATCAGCAACAATGGGGTATAATTATTGAAAATTGTTCAAAATCTGAGTATTGTGTAATTGTTGGCGACTTTAATTCCCACAATAAATTGTCGAATTGTGAAAAAACTGATTCGAACTGTGAAAAGTTACAAAATAGCATTGATAAATTTGATTTTTCCAAAAATAATATAAAGAAATACACATATGTTGATGCAAGTCAGGCAAAAAAAATCGATTTTAGACTTAATTACAACATCGCTCAATCTTGCTGATAAAATTGAATACTCTGTTAATGACGATCGACTAGGATCAGACCATTTTCCTACAGCTATGATGTTAATTTACAAAAGAATTTGTACTTAAAAAATCGTTCAGAATTAATAATATAAGAACAGATTGGGAAAAAGTCTCTATTCAGGTCGATGAAAAATAATCAGTTTTTCACACTGATGAGTATAGTTAGTTACCTACAATCATATGAAAAATATGATTTTTTTTATCTCTACCGTTAAAGACACCATTTCTTTATATTCGCCTAAACAAAAAATTTTCCCTTATAAGAAACGAGATAATTCCGTTTCATGGTAGAATGCAGAGTGCAACAAAGCTAACAGGTTAAGAAAAATTGCTTATGAAAAATGGGAATTGAAAAAAAATGAAAAAAAATTTTATCAAGTAAGAAAAGCTATTGCTACTGCGATGAAAATCTTTAAAAAAAGCAAATTTGATCATCTCAAAAAATTTGCATGTACTCTGAATTTTCATGAAAACGTCAATTATGTTTGGAACAAGCCTAAAATATTCAAAAATAAATGAGTTAAAATTACCACAAACTGTTCGAATAAACTTACGAACGAAGTTCAAATTGAAAACGCCATTCAATAACTTTGTCCCGCTTGGGTAGCTAGTGATCCAAGTTGGATGCCAAGCTGCTACGAATCGGAATTTTTTGATGCGCCCTTTGATTATAGAGAATTTAATACAGCTTTTTTAATACAAAATTTAATACAAAATTAAAAATTTTTTACTTAATTTTCATTTATAAACATTTTTTATTATGTCGAAAAATTCTTACATCGAAAAGTATATACTTACACGAAAACATCGAAAAAAGGTGTTTCGAGATAACAAAACTTTTTCGAAAAAAAAAGGATCGCAGTTTATAATCGACCGTTGAAAATAAACTGATTCAATCTTAAAATTAGCTTAGAGACCCTTTGGCCTTAAAGAATAAAAACTTTGGAAGACGTTTTTTGAGTTTTCACAATATACTTTTATCGATTTAAATATATTAGCGTTATTTAGGTTAGCAATATACTTTGTTTTATATAGCAATATATATATATAGCAAACAAACTGAATTCAAAGTTTATTTCGGTATTGATATAACATATACATATAAGCTTTAATCAATAACTTATACAAGGCTATTATTTTAATGCATCGTGTGTAATTATTCACAGGAGCTGTAATGTTTGCTTGTTAAAACTGTTGTATTAATTAGAACTCGCCAATAATAAAAAGGAAAAAAAATTGTTCAATGGCTCTGAAATGGTCTGTTATTTGCGTTTTTCAATATTAAAACTACGCGACTGGGGAGGAATTTCAGTTAATTATCATAAATGACTACGCGCTCCTAGCCTCGCTGTTAGCCGGAGTAATTGTAATTTCAGTTGTTGTTATTATTATTATTATTCTTATTTTTAATGCTTATATTTCCACTTTGTGTATTCTACGTAAAATTGCATATATAATGGTAATTGTGCATCGAAAATATAGAATAATACACATATATTACGTATAAAAGTTCATTTTTTTTTCTAACGAATAATAAATTTGTAAGAAAATTGGATTTGTTGCATTATATAAATTCCTGTTACGACATCTTTCCTAAAAACATCCTGAAACTTGGAAAATTTATATTTCTACTGAAAACGCAAATGTGTGTGTGTGTGTGTACATAAAAACGAAAAAATTTGTCGCGTTATTCTCTCGAGCGCGTGCGCACATCGGAGTGGAAGTCGTGCATTATTGTTTTGCCTCGTTAAGCAAATGAACTAATAAAGATGTGTGTGATATGCACCATGACCGCAAACTTTTTATTACTGTATTCTTACACATTTTCTAGAGTTCATTTAATTAGAAAAATATATGCCAGAACTAAATATATAATTATATATATATATATATATATATATATATATATATATATATATATATATATATATAATTATGTAATAGTTCTGGCATAATAATGTAATAGAAATACATATATTTATATTATTTACATTTACACCTACAAAAATAATGGTCATTGTGTCGTATTCGAAATTTATCCGAATCATGCGCAGTAAAAACTGCTAAAATCCAGTGCGAATTCAATGACTGTTCACCTTCGCAGTGTCTATATATAAAATTATACGCTAATTGTTTATACTTACACGAGACTGATATAATAATAATATGCTAATTTTAAAGAATTAGCATATTTGGTTCTAGTGAACCAAATATGCTTATAACTGATTTATAGATGACTGGTATGTTTATATTTTTATATAGTATGTCGGAAACGGGTTTATAATAATAATTTCAAAGTCAATAGAATATAATGCCCGTTATATGGCTTATAATATGTAAAATACCAGTCCAATAAGAGAATTAAGGAAGAGTTCAACAAACGGCGATAGTAAACGAAGGTCCTGCGTGCTGACCCCTCTTTTATGCCTCTTTTTCATGCGTGTGTGCGTGCGCGTGTGTGTGTGTGTGTATGTGTGCTATATATATATGTACATTATTTAAGCACGCTATATAAAAAAATCGTGGATATATAGGAAAAGAAAAAAAAATTGTACATTTTAAGAGCGAAAAAAGAATGAAACGCAATATAGCGTGGGGATGCGCACATCGAGCGAACACACGCCGTAAAAGAAGGAGAGACTGAGAGAAATATAGAGGGCAGAGAAAGAAAGGTCGATTCCGGAGTGTGCGTCGGTCGACTCTCTGAATATTCCGATATACACGATATTCTCTCCCTCTCTTTCTCTCTATTTCTCTCTCACACGCGCGCTCTCCCCCCTGTATCAATATTTGAATCGAGAGCCAAGAGCGACAAGATGGCGGCGCTGTTGCGCTCATCCCAATCACTTTTATTCTATATCTTTATATGCGTGCGCATGCGTATTAGTACATTATACGAGTATATGGTGCGAAAACCTGATGTGTGCGCGTGCTCGCGGCAGCGGAAAATAATAATATGTATATTCTAAGGATATATATATATATATATATATATATATATATATATATAAACCTATAATACAAGTCACATCCAAGGATCACACGTACGTGTTTTTTAACACTTTGACTCTCGCGATTATCCATTTCATCGTTATAAGTTAATACTGCTTGGTTTTCTTCCAAGCCTGACTATATATATATATATACAGGAAGAAGCCGCTGGGCGCAGGCAGCTCAGGCTGGATTTAATAAGGTTGTGTCTATATAATATCTCCGGGTATAACGGTCAATATAATACCTTTTCGTTTCGTGAAAGTCTTGTAATTTTAAGCCTTTAATTTTACGTCTACACACATCGCGTAATTTCTATTTATACATACACACACATTCGTATACAGAAGCAATATACATATACTGCTTCTCGTATACTGTTGCATACGCCGTTGTGTGTATGTGTGTTTGGAAAGGTCGTACGCGGTTATTTTACGAAATTATACCGCTCCTTCCATTCTAAATTTAAAAATTTCTTGATTTATATAATTAACACCTTACATGTATTTGTATTGAAGCAGATAATTTAATTTTTTTTATTGTAAATCGATTATCATTATATATATATATATATATATATATATATATATATATATATATATATATATATATATATATATATATAATGATATATAAATCTAAGACGTTGTTCAATGAGTCCCGATATTAACAACGAAAATAAAATTTTTTTTTCAAAAATCTATTTTATTCATCAATATAATCTTCTTTTAGAGTAATACAATCGTTCCAACGCCTTCCCAACTTTTCAATATTATGTTTTTAAAAGGATCAATCTTTTTCTTTAAAATAGGATTCCAGTTTCGATAATAACCTCCTCACTCGAGCCAAATTTCCTTCCCTGGAGCATTTTTTTTGAGATCGGCCATGAGCCAGTAGTCGCTGGGAGCTAAATCTGGCGAATACGGGGGGTGGGGGATCAAATCAAAGCGCAACTCGTTCAATTTTGCCATTATTATCATGGACTTGTTTCATGGTGCATTGTCTTGGTCAAAAAGGATCATATGTACTTCTTCATGTGCAGTCGGTTTGCTGCGATCTCCTCTTTCAAACGTACCAACAAGTCAATAGAATAATCACTGTTGATCGATTTACCTATTTCCAGGCAACGAATGATAATTACGCGATGTGTATTCCAAAAAAAAAAAAAAAAAAAAACAGACGCCGTGACTTTCCCAACAGACTGCCGCGTTTTTGGACGCTTTCGGCGGCTTTCACCAGCCGTGCGCCGCTCAGATGATCGCCGATTCCGCAACGGAGTGAAATGGTGTATCCATGCTTCATCCGCGGTCAGGTATCGACGCGGGAAATTCGTTTCATTGGGAGTATAAATATAGCGATAAACGGCTCTCTGAATCGTCGACTTATAGGTTGCTGTTTTTGTTCCACTGAAAGCAATCGCGGCATCCACTTGGAATAAGCCTTTTTCATGCTCAATTTTTCATGTAGGATTGTTATATAGAAATTTTTGGCTTATATTATCTTAGAAGGATCCGATCGTGTAAATCGTCATAAAAATTCGTAATTTCAACGATCGAACTATCAATTGGCGAGTGACTGAATAATTTATATATGCATCTCCAAACAGAATACGAACATGACCATTTGTTTTTATTTTATACAACGTGCTTCAAATAAAATCGCTAAAGTTTCCGTCCCGCTCAATTTCCGCGAACCCTCAGCGAGAATTGAATTTCTAGCGTTTTGCTCAATGACTGATTCTCAAATATATCGTACACATATAATGTGTCATCTTTGATAGAAATCCGACAATTTTAATGGGCTGGAAATTAATATAACTATAGATATGTAAAAATAAAATTAATCGTGATACTGGCTAGAAAAGTTAAAGTTGTACAACCTTATACTTCTAATTAGTAAATGGACAATAATTTATGCATAACAATTAATTAACGAGTAATATTTATACAATATTATAACATTATGGCGTTGTTTATCTATAATAAAAGTAACCAAACAATTTGAAAGAAATAAAAAGACCGTTTTGAATTATAACAATAAATATTTTTATCGCTCTTGCAGTCTTTATAATATAATATTTTAACTGAAATAATAACAGTCAAACTGTCCTTGTCTATTGTCACCTCCGAAGAATCAGAAATAAAACGTATTAATAAAAATAAATTAAAAGTTAAAAATAATAAAAGAAAATAATAATAAAATGAAATAAAATAAAAATAATAAATTATATCGCATGTTATAGCGAAGGACAACTTGACTGCCCCCACCACCTTATTTTCTCCTCTGGTGTCCGACATTTCAAGCCACTAAGGTCCATCCTCAGTAACTCAACTATACGTAATATATATGTTAAAGTAAATTTTAATCATTTCCTTTGCTTCAGTTGCAACCGCAGAAGTACCAAAATACAATACATGTAATACATCAGTTGTATACATATATATGTACTATAACTTATATCATTATTCCGAACTCTTGAAGTTTAAAAAGTATCGCTATGAGTGAATCGAAAGTATTTCATTAGGAAGAACAATCGCGAAATCTTTAACTGAATTGAATTTCCTCGTTACAATATATCCGTTAACCCTCTAAAGGGGGTGGAAAAGTCTTGATAAGCAAGTACGAGGATAAAGTATTTCACGATTGTTTGTTTTTCTTCCAGCAGAAACGATCCTGAAAGTATAACATAAAATATGAGCCAGTTATCTTTTTGATTCTCAATTAATTTTAAACCGATAAAATCGGAAAACTACCCTCGTCAGGTGGTCAAAATCATACTCGACAACCTTCGAGGAGATAGATGAAATATTTTTTAATTTTATATTTTCTCGAATAAGCAGGTATATAATTCAAGCAATATATATTAACAATATATCTACGTAACTTCTATTGTTTCGACACACCTTCAATCAAGTAAATGTTAAAAAAAAAATACCTTAATCCAATAAAGCCATTGACTGAATCTGAAACAGAGATATGTTAAAGCCTTGAGCCCGCATTCCAAACTTCCAATCGATCCGTCCGTGTACGGATCGTTTTTTATTTTTGCAGATTCATAGAGTTAAACGTGAATGCGACATGAAACAACGATTATTTTCAATACACGTTTTAGAATAAATATTGAAATGGCAAAAGTTACTCGATTTTCGGCATTATATGTACGGGCGATTGTTTTTTTCCTTCGAGGGTCAATATTCCCATTGAAATGTCATGCGATAATAATTAGTTACAGTTTGGTTTCTATGACGCATTAGATTTTTCTTTTTATTCAGAAGATCATAATAATTCATCAGAGCATCGTTATAGTATAATATTTTTTATTAGATCTAGTTCTTTTGACCTAATACATATATATATACACCATCGCGATGGTGTATATATATATACACCATCGCGAGGCTTCCTTGATAACAAAAATCCATATTACCTTTACACCGCGATCAGCATATAGCGCCAACCCTTCTCCACGTCGATAATATCCCGAGCGAAGTATCAGCGCGAGGTATAGTATAGTTAGCGATTCCAACGACCTCCGAACCCCTGCCCCCACCCCCGCCGTTCGCCCATCCCCATCCACCACCTGTAATATTCTCGAAAAGCGAGCTATATGTATATATATATATATATACACACACACACACACACACATCTGCATATAATATCGAACGCGGCGCGGCCGTCTCGGAGGGCAAGGCTCCCGGGATGAAAAAAAAAAAAAAAGAACCGCTGTTTTTTCGCTCGCCTCTCGCCCCACCCCCCCACCCTCCTCGCCTGCTATTACGGGCTCGTCCATAGAAATATGCCGAAGGCACGCGAGCGCGCGAATATCAATCTCTTAAAAAAGTCCGCGGGCTCTCCGCGCGGCGGCGAGCGCCGATCCACGCCGACGTCTGCGCATATATGCATGCTTATAGACGCGCGTCCGTGCGCGTTTGTATAAAGCATATATATATATATATATATATATATATATATATATATCTATATATACGTATAGTATCAACTAGCGCCATCGCGAGCCTCGTAAAAAGTCGGCGACGAGCTCGTACGGATGCATATCTATGTGTATATATACACGCGGTATAACGACAAAAGACCCTCTCGCCTTTTCGCCCCTATATGCCGCTCGCGTTCGGATTCGCGCCGCGCGCGCGCTCGTGCGTTTGCACGCGTGACGGGGCTATATAAGTCGCATTATTGTATCCGCGGCGCGAATTCCGACGCGGACTTTCGATGCGCATGTATAGGCATTCGAAAACTTATCGATGTACGTATATATAATTATGCATATATATATATATATATTGCACACTCGCGTAACGAAACGAGGCTGGCCGAACTGCCGAACATTCATCTATAATTGACCAATGGAAATTTCACTTCTTCAAAACAGTGTAGCGATTTTCGCCGACTTAACTTCGAGGGATTAAGAAGAATATACAATCTTCGCGAGATCTGTGCGCTGGGGGGGGGGTGGGGGCGTAATCGAATCATGAGAGGGTCGTGCATATTTGCGCGCGCTTGTACTAGGCAAATATGACTGTGTGCGAGCACGAGCGTTGCAAGTCTATATATATATATATATATATATATATATATATATATATATATATATATATGCTCGCGCAATAAGCGACGGGGGATTATCAGGGGGTTGGGATGGAGTTTGTAAGCAAGGGGTTGCACGAACTTCGCGTTCATACATACATACAAGTGGACGCGCGTTCGTATATGCGCGCGCGCGTGCCTAGCTGCTTATACACGCTCTCGTGTCCCGTCCCTCGTCTCCCCCCCCCGCCCACGGTAGTAATACTCGTGAAAGCTCCGGGGGAAGATCGTTAATCTTGGGCGTTTCTCGCCCGCCGCATTGGCTCCCTCGGCGTCCGCGCGCGCCCCCGCGCAATGAATAAGCGTGGAAAAAGCTCCGCTGCTAGTGCTGCTGCTGCTGCTGCCACCGCCGCCGCCGCCGTACGTACTCGTAATTTCATATACCTGTCCGTGCGTACGTATACACGCCGGTGTGTATGTGTGTACGTGTAACAGTGCGTAAATGATCGTATACACGGATATGTGTATTGTATATATTGCGCGCGCACGCGCAGGATATATTCGGCCAATTGTTTTGAAAGGGCGATTTCGTAAGTCGGGCGTGATGTATATATATATATAGACGATTTGTCTAGAAGATTCAGCGAATTTTTCTTGCAAGGCTCGTCAGCTTATCCTTTGCTAACGATATCGTATTGATTATTTTGATTTTGAATTTATTTTTTTCCAAGCAGTAATTTTCATCGCAGATGTTACGGGGTTCATTAGAAATATGTATAATTATAAATAGTTACGTGTATATATACGTATTCTTTACTAACGATAGTGTATTCATTCGTATTTATTTTTTAATATTTTTATTTTTTAGCGGTTGTTCGTTATTTCAATTTGTACGAAGGGGGAGGGGTAGGTCGAAACTGGGGACGTAGTCGGACTGCCATGATATCATTATATACAGTTGTACAATTTTTATAAAAAGACTGTAAGAGCAATAATAATTATTCGTTAATATAACTTACAAACAGTCGAGGTATAAGTACAGTATTAATTTTTAACTTGTAGAATTATAACGACGCTCGGAGAAAGATTTTAATTAAATTTAAGGAATTTCTTTTTTTTTTCAGTATAAACTTTTATATAGATTTAGATACAGCGCATGTGCTACATACAAGCCATCAATCCACCGTCCAGAACTTGTGCGAAATTTTTAATTTTCAGAGGAGCGACAAGATGCAATTTAAGCGATTTATAGATTGGCCAAATATACGATAATTGAGCTATCGAAAATACTTGCCGGTAATACGTATAGTTTAAAATTTTTTTTTCACGTTTTCTTGCATTATTTTTTTTTTTTTTTTCATATTTTTTGTTAGGCGTTACAATAAATTATTCTTAAAATATTGAACCGAACGATAATTACACGCGTGTGTACGTATTATTTATCACTAAACCGAAGCGTATGCGCGCGGGCGGGTAATTATTGCTCTTGCGGAGGTTGCTTTTTCACTATGTATACGCGTTTTTCCATGGTCTGTCGGTAGCTAATTTTTTTTTTTTTTTATTTTTTTATTTTTCTATTATCCATTAAGGAGCGAAAGTCGCGTTGCTCTTACTTTTTTGCCCCACCCTCCCCACCACCACTTGAAAATCGGAGAATAATTGAATCGAGCGCGCCGGATGCCAGACCGATCGAAAACGTTGAAATGATCCAGGGACCTACAAGAGAAAAATCGATCAACGGTTAATGTAGGCGTTCGAGGGCGAAAGAGGAATGCTGCCCTCCCCCCCCCCTCGCCGGCCGAGCAGGAGGCCGAGAAAATCGAAGAGTCGAATATCTGCATAATCATTGAAAATTCGCGCGAACTCGCTTCGCGCAACGACGCGCGCGCGGTTTTCGTCGCTCTTGTTACGGGTGAGAAAATTTTCACTCGACCAGTGTCCCAAAATAACGTCGCAATTCATAGCGATGCGCGATAAATACGTATGAGAATTATGCGCAGATCGGATTCGAGAGGAACTCGCTTATCGCCTGGATCCGTACGAGTTTCTAAGAATAAGATATACTTAAAATAATAATAATAATAATAATAATAATAATGATCGAAAAAGACATCGTCGTGCCGGATAGAAATAACGCTGGCGTTTAATGCATGGAGGCTGTGCGGGAAAAAAGTGTCCCAGCGACCGAAGGGATATTTTTATGGATATTAACCCGAAGCTCGGCCGTGTCGAGTCGAACGGGCGCTTGGTTACATTAATAATTGGGAATGTCGGCTAATCAATGGTAATATCGAGGTAGCGCCGAACGTAGAATCGACCGTGAACGAAATATCCCCGGCATTGGGGAAAAAGTATAGAAACTTCGTGCTCGAAGTTCAGCAGTGTCCCGTGTTTTTCCATACCGAGAGCTTGAAACTCGCTTGCATATATATATATATATATATATATATATATATATATATATATATATATATATATATAAGCGCGTGCTATATTCCGTACGAGAATCGAGTGAACGTGATCGACGAAGTTAAAGAGTTCGCTTGCGCGATTTTCGAGGGGTGCCGACATATATGACGGTTTAAATTATACCCGATTACATGAATAGTTCGATTAATAATTAATTAAGCGGTCGGTAAAAAAATAAGTCAGAAAGTCAATTTAATCGATTCATCCATATAGTTTTAATAAATTGGAATTCTTAATGTTATGCGAATAACGTATATACTCACGTGTATATATATATATAGATTAATGCAATTCCATTTAAAAAAGCAAACTTTTGTTACTTCGTCAAAGCAAACGATATCTCCATGAACCAAAACTATATACGTATTATATATATATACATATATATCGTATACGTGTGCGTCGGTATACACAGAGAGAAAGAGAGACAGAGAAAGAGCACGAAGAATTTTCTGCAGCATCAGTTTCTTTATTGCTTCCGTAATTTCCCTTCTCCTGTATTCTCGTTCGGTTGTCAAAGTCAGGGGTAAAAAGGGCGCACGTTTCACGATTAAGTTTCGTGTGTATATATATATATATATTGTTGAAATTACGCAATTATTAACATTATATAAAATACTAAGTCTGTCATACGTATAGTATATGCTCATGAAGGCAAAAGGAAAGATATGCGTTCAGGCGCACATGGCTACTTTTGATCCTTGGTTTATTGTATTTTCCTTTGCTTCTCCATCGCCTCGAGCCGGAAGAAATCCTGCCTAATATGAACTCGTCGGTGCCAGTCGAGACGTCGAGACGAAAGCCACACGCTGTCATTCGAATCTTTTCAATTCATATTATTTAACGTTACTTATATATAAGTTTTTCTATGTTCTTTTATTAGCACTTGTGATTGGACAAATAACAAATAAATAAAAATAACTTACTTAGAAAAGCTGTTTTTGTATAACACATTTATATATAATCCTATCTACCCTGGTAGAAGTTGATTCAATTTTTAAGTTTTTTTTTTTTTTTAAGCATTCAACTCTCAATTGAGAGTTACATAGCTACAAAATTAATTACAATATATATACGAAACAGTTTGATTTTTTTTAGTCGACTGATTTTTTGCAAATGTTAAGTACTTTTGAATTATTTCAAAGATATGCGGTATTGTTTTAATGCTTATTTTAAGATTGTTGAGGCATAGAAGTACGCTGAGAGAATCGGTGAAAATTTTGATATTTCTATTTGTATTTTTGAGAGCTAAGTCAAATGCATGACAGTTGAGGCTTTTTTTGTGTGGACTTCTACTGTATTTTACGTTTAATTCTGAACAGATGCAAGATGCTCCTACAGATTTGTCTTCGGGTATTTTGCTCCCATCTGTAAATATTCGGAGCGAATCGTCTATTCCTAATAATTGTTGCCGGGCTAGATTAGGATTACTTTCCTCTTGAAGAGGAATAAAATTTTTAAGTTACAAACAAGATATTTTCAAAGATATATTGGAGAAACAAGTTTTTTTATATCTAACAGCAACTGGAAATATATGAAATGTTTTTTCGGTCATTTTAACCAATTTTACAGGCATGCATATATTCAAAAAAATTTTTAGACATTGAATATACTTGTAAAAGTTAGTGTCAGTATTGACGCTAACATTGCAACAACTTTGAAAAGAGTTTGAAATTAGGTGGTTGTATAGATACTATCTTCGCTAGTAATACTCGACATCATTATTAATGAATTCTTATTTAAGTTCCTTGGCGTTAATCATTATTTTCATTGATAAATCGCAAATTTTTATCGAATTCATAAATTTGTAATTAAAGAATTTTATTGTTCATTAAATAAATAAAATAATATTGCAAGATTGTATTATTAAAAACGTTCGCCTTCAAAACTATAGTTAAAACCCTTATTTCTTCATTTTTACCTACGTTTTTTTTCATTTTAAGGATTGCCTTAACAGTTCCTAGCCGTGACGTTCCGTTCTATTCTTACTACACCTATAGGTAACTATAATTGCTTGCCCGCGAAAAATTGCTTATACCCCGGCGATATGCGCAAACTGCGAGCGTTCAAACTCGAATGCCGTCTGTACTTACGTCGCGCGATGGCCACAATACCGCGGGATGACACTTTGGAAATTCCTTGCACTGACGCGCACACACACGCTCGCGCGCGCGCGCGTATTTTCCGCGGTTTAACGAAAACGTCGCACCCGCCACGCGCAGATCCTGTCAGTTCTAACCGCCGGAACTTACCCTCTCCCCCCACCTCTCACCAGCCCCCACCCCGTCGGGGGCACCCGCGAAAGTTGAGAACGCGGAATGCCCGACGCATCCTGGCAGGGGGGGGGGTTGGGGCGCGCGTCCAAGAGGAAAGAAGAAGAAGACGGGTGGGGGGGGGGCATCGGGGAAACTTGGGTAACGCATATAAAACGATGACGCCGCGCTTTCGTCTCGAGCTAAACGTGGGGGCGCTCGCCGTCCGTTGACTTCGCGGGCGCCAACAGCAGCATTCTACGGCGAAGCGGACAAACTGCGCGTGGAGAACGTGTGCGTATGTGTGTTTATGCACATGTATAAATACACAGACGCGCGCGCGCGCGCACACACACACACACACACACCGCTGGATATTGGCTCGTGCTCGTCACGGAAAACGCGCAGGGGCGCGAATTAGCAAAGCTGCCACTCAAGACTTACATGTATATATATATGTAGAGTATCGCGCCCTCCGCGCTTGCTTGCGAAGCTCCTATCTATGTACGCGCGTGTGTGTCTGTGTGTGTGTGTGTGTGTGTGCGCGCGCGCGCACGCGCTTGCATCCTTGGGCAGAGAGCCCCGATGCGGTGCATATATATATATATATATATATATATATATAGTTCCTCGATGGGGCATGCAGCTCTATATATACGGAACGCGGATTTTTTTGTCAGCCGCACATTCTTCGCTTCGAGCGAGAAATGCGTTTAATTTCTCGGGCGAGCGGTGTGGCTTGTGCATGCGCGCACGCGCGCACGTACACACACACACACACACACACACACACACGAATGCGAGATATTGCAATGATTTTTGCAAATCCTGAAAAATTTCATGAATCCAGTTGTCTTGGCACATAAAAGCCGCCCATTACTTGCGTAAGCATTATGATGGCGGAAGAGGGAGGGGGGTTGATAAATTGTCTTCTGATTTCTTATCATAGGAGCCGAGGATAAGAATACTCTTCTTACACAAAATCTTTGGTGAAGTTTTTATTGATAAAATTATCGATAATTAATAGGTCGCGTAGTTATACTGACAACGTCTGATAAGCTTTAATAGTGTAATAGTCACTAACCATTTCGGATACATATTATTTATAAATATTGACGGAATTTGACACTTTTCGAAAGATTATCCGTAATAAATTAGATAGATAGTCAAATATAATTTAACGCTGATTTTTCACAATAAGTCTCTTTTAATAGTGAATGATAATTATGGATAAAATCTGACAAACTAACATCTTACAATATTCCATAAATTCTAAAAGCTATATTAAGGATTAATAAATACCACAGAAGATTTATTTCTACACAAAATTGGTGTTCCTCACTTCAGTCGCTTTACTTATCAGTAACATCATTTTATATATTCTACATCATTCATAGATATTATCAAATACTCTATCATAAAATATTTATTTTGATTCAAACGTATTCGAGTATATATTGTCTGAAAGATTGTATTTATCTTATAATAAACGGATTACCGAAGTGATTCTTTTACACAAGAGTAAATTAAGATTAAACGTTGTGTAAATAAATGACTTATAAAAAAGTTTGATTATTACTTTTATATATTTATTTATACATTTTATAATATTATATTTATTTTACACTAAATTTATAACAGATTAAAGGCGCAATCTATTGATCAAAATATTTATTGATTATTTATAAACTTTTCCATATCTAATTAATCGGAAGATTGTTGCGCCTCGCGTCGGAAGATCGCGTGCCTCGGATGGGCAAAATTTCCTTACGCAAGCCAATTGACGGCCCCTCACATAGGGCGCGGGACCTTTAGCCAGCTCCTATAATAATGTCCGGAACTGCGGGCCATTCGGACCCTTTCCACCGGCGGAGCGGGATTACGGCATTCTTCTCGTTCGCAAGGCACGTGCTCGACGAACGAGAGGGAATAAATCCCCTACGACGGAGTGAACAAAGCGAAGGCGCGATTTCGTTAAGAAAAATGGAAAAAAAAGATTGTTCTTATTTACAGAAACACCATAGTTCAAGTGGTTTGGATTACAGAATTTTGGTTACGCTTGCGATTATAATTTAATGGGATATAGTTCAGTTAGATTGTTGAAAAATATACATAACAAAACTTTGATAAATGCAATCGAAACAATATAATCTAACAATAATTGATTCTGATAATTGATGTACGGGATTTTTGAAATTGATGATAGAATGACATTAATTTCCTTTTTTGTCCTATTTACATTGGTAGACATCCCAAAGATATATATATGTGTGTGTATGTGTGTGTGTCCACCATCAGCTCTATATAGAATTTATCATACATGCGCATATAAGCTGTTCATATTCGAGAGGTGCAGATTAGAAAAGTTCAAATTGTTTGGTGTTCTTGGTGATTTGTCGGTATAATAAAATAAAAAGGAACGATTCAAGAATTTCCATCAAATCCGGAACAAAAAAAGAAAGGAGCCATAAGTACTAAATAGCATATACAGTGAATGTGCCCCGAGCGGGAGAGAAAAATGTTTATAAAGGGTTATGATACAAGCGCTCTTACAAGGACATCCAGAAGACATCCATAATGGCCAAGTTCTTCCTGGACGTCCCAGTATACATTAACGATCGCGAAGAAAATTGTTTTGCAGAAAATACACAAACACACACACACACACACACACACACACACACATCGTGAGAATCATAACTGTCACAGAGAGGAAGCTGCGATACGATGCGTCTATTATAGCGATAGCTCTTAATTTCGACAGATCGTAATACATCGCTAGCACGTTAAATTCTTTTTTTTTATTTTTTTTTTGGTTATTTTGCATTGCATTTTATTTTATTTTTGTCTAACAACGCCGCAGTCGTGCCACTCTGTCGCGTCTTATTCGCCGGTTTTGCATCTACGACTTTTCGATTACCCAAAGATCGGAAAGGCAACGATGTATAAAATCCCTTCGAGGACGGGGCAAAAGCGTATGCGCGAGCTTACAAAATCACACAGCCAATGGGAGGGTATTGCATTGAGTGTACGAAGTCACCTTGTACTTTTTTTGTATAATATATCTCGTATACTTTTAAATAGATTTTTGTATACGTATAATATATGGAATTTCAAATAAATTCTAACGTGTAAAACAATTATATAATTGTATTCCTATAGGATTCAACTATAAAATTAAATTTATTTAATACACACTGCCTATAGCTATACATGTTCCACTTTCCTTTATTTACAATCGTTTGCAATTATACATTCATTCGATTCGAAACGAATGAACAGAGTTTACACGCGTTACATGAAAACAAAGAGCCTCTTTACGCAAATTGACAACTATAATAATATACCTTGTGCATTTACATAATTACCTTTCTTTAATTTAATTATCGCGCTTTACTACATATATATATATATATATATATATATATATATATATATATATATACACGACATAAATAATGTATGTGATCTTTGTAAAAACGTTACGAAATTATAGCTGTGATAGTTCTGTAATTGGTTCTATTATACATATACATACATACATACATACATACATACATACATACATACATACATACATACATACATACATACATACATACATACATATATGCACACACATATATATATGTATTCATATCTGTATAATTGTGATCGAGCATTTACAGGATATGGCTTTTTTGCGAATACGTCGTTTATCACTTATACTTATAACATTATTTTTCTTTGTTTTTTGTTTTTTTTTTCTCATAATGAAAGGTATTTATTTATCTTATAATAGGCATACTAGAGATATAACTCTTTTTGCACGACCGGCAACTCTGGCATTTATGGGCTTTATAATGTGCAAGACTTTTTAACATCGTATAAATTTCTACAAGTCACTCGTTTATCTTACAAATTACTCAAATTCTTTATAAAAAGACTGAAACAATATCGTTGAATTTAATTAATAAATAATTTCACACTTATTTTATTTAATACCAGTATAATTAAGTTCGTTATCAGGGTTTTATAATATAATTTTACACGCGCGCACACACACACACACACACACACACACAATAATTATACTTTGTACAAACATTGCATTACATTATGTTTAAAGTTGAACGTTTAGAATTGCGAGAATGGAATATAAATGTGTATGAAATAGAAATTTGTAAAAGAATTTTTAAGACATTATTTAATATTATTTAACATTTTTTAATGTTAATCTAATACATTTAAACATTATTTTATTATATTTTGGTACATATAATAATAATATGAGCATCACTGTATGAAAATCAGAGGATGATTTGAAATATATATTATAATTACAGATAATCTAGAAAAAAGTAGTAAAAAGCTGGCATACGTCTAATAAAAAAAATGTATAATATATGTAAACTATAAAAGTTAGAAACTATACAAATATATAGATTATATATAGATATATGTTGATGATATACAAGTAAAAAAAAGCTATAACTAAAATTCATCGGCAATTATACATACCGATTTAGATTCTATAAACTATATATATCTATAAAAAACAGTAATCCATTTAATGTAAATTACATCTGATATATAAATAGATAAATATCTAATCTATATAGTATAGAATTAAATTTATACATATATATATATATATATATATATATATATATATATATATATATATATATATCAGGCGCGGGGAAATGAGACACATATGTAACGATCCTAATTTAATATTCCATCTGTGTATCGGAACACGGAGTCAAATAAAACTGATCCATTAATCTTTTTCAATTCACTCGCGTCACTAATGGCACACACATCCAGCATTTAATGATTTCGTCGGCCCTATGTTCCAGCGCAAGGAATTTCGTTAACACGCCCGTCGCTACGCTTTATACACATACACATACATACATGCGTACACATACACATGTGCGCGTGTTTCGGTAACTTTGAATTTGATATACACGCGCAAAAGTTCATTAAAAACGATTATTGAAAAAGAAATTTTAGTGAAATGTATAGAACGTTTTTATTTTCATGAATTTTATTTGATGCCCGAGATCGTTCACTCGTTTATATAATTAGTATGGAATATAATTTATTAACGAGAAAACTCCTCGGGGCGTTCCTTGAATATTTTAGCGTTCTATATCGATGTATGCGTTGTCATTAGTATTTGAAGAAGTGAGAAATACGTTTTATATTATTCATTAGTCGAGAAAATGTAGAGACAATATTCTTTCTTAACGAATCTCGTTTAGGCTGGCAAAATTTTATTGACGAAGGTGTCGTAATAAAAATGTTATCGTAAAAAATTATAAAAAAAAACCTATAGATGATCTATTATAAATAAAATATTCAGATTCGCATTTATTTATTAATTAAAGAGTTTTATATTATAAAAAAAAACTATTTATTTATTAGTCTAAAAAGTTTCATATTGAACCCCTTACGTTTTCTGTGAAGAATCTAAAAAAAATAGTAATCGATTTTCAGGTTAATTGCAAAACCCTGTTTTTAAATTGACCTGAATACGTTCAACGAATTTTCAACATTACTTATCTGTAAAGCAATTGTAAAAATACGGCACATCTTTACGAAAAGCGATACATTTTGGCAATTGATAGAAAAAAATGTCATTTCCTCATCGATAAGTACATATAAATTTTCATGAGGCATAGAAATCCGCAAGAACCTCGAAACATCACCGCGCAGCGTACGGATTCTCGCGTTGTACAAATTTCTTTAACAGCATCATCAACGTATCCCGGCGAGCAGTCACGATAGCCAACGAGAGCCTCTGTCTGTTTATCTCTTCCTCGGAGGGAAAAAAAAAGAGATTCTATATACGAATACATGTGTACATGTTCGTACGCGCGCGCCCGTGTGTGACTTTTATACACGCGACTTACGACGTAGTTTTAACATATTTTATATATAATATCTTGTGAAACTCGCGATTTTGACCAGATCGTTATAGTGTTTACTAATATGCCCTTGCGGCTTTCTTCGTAAAACCGGAGTCTGTAGAATTCTCTTATATATATATCGTAAATCCATAAAAACACGAGACTACCGTGAAGCCCCTGAAGAATCCCAGTTCTGCCATTCCATGGACCATCCGAGATTCTCGTGCGCGGCAAAACATCTGTTTATATACATATGTATATAACAGGCGCACACGCGCACGCGCTGTGAGGCGCGTCGAGTCTCTCCGTTGTAAAAAAAAACCTGTAATTATACGTATTTGCCGTCATTAATCTTAGCGACGATCCTATATACACATATATACTTTTAAGAAGGAGTGAGAGAGTGACAAGGGGGGATGGGCAATTTTACCGTAACATAGGCGACATAGTATCTTTCTCTCTCTCCCTCTCGTCTCAGTTTCTCGCTTTCTATCCCTCCGATTCCCGATGGGTACTATATATATGTATACATACGCGTTTCCCGAGTTCCCGTCCTCGGGTCTTTTCCCAATGCAAAATATATGCACGCGGCTCTCTCGGCTCCCGCGATAATTAATGATCCAAAAGCGATATATATATATATATATATATATATATATATATATATATATATATATATATACTACAGCTGCAGTGTCTGCATATATCTTTGTGTATTCATTATTATTCGCACACGCGCGCGCGCACTACTGAGAGTTAACGCGCAGGTTTCCGACTCTAATTTTAAGGCAATCTCTCTTCGTCTCGTCGTGACCGCCACCGAGCGCGCCATAATATCGTTGTTATGCACCGCGCACGCGCGCTCTATGGAGAAGGATTGGCAGTATATGTGTGTGTGTGTGTGTGTGTGTGTGTACACGTCAGAGTGTATTATTTTTGCGTAGTTTTCGGTCCTCGCACGCGTCTTCTTTGTATGTAAATATAGTTGGTCTGGGAAAATATTTCTATAATGTAACGCCGTATTAATGGGATGCTCGTTAGTAATTCGCATCTCGTTGTAGGATTGCGTACTCGGCTGCAGGTTCGATATAACAATTATAAAATTTCTTTGGAGCGACTTTGATCCAATTTATCGAGTCTATATCGTCGTACAATAAAACATTGCCCGGCTAATAACCAAAGTTCGAAACATATATATAGAATATTTTTTCTATTTCTTATTCTATACCTTATATATTCCCTATATGCTTTATCCATATAGAGACAGACACGAAAATCCAGCTAAGCTCAAACGAGTAATATATGCCTATAAATTATACTTTTCTGTGTAAATAATAATGTTTATTATAGGGTAGTCGCATTGAAATCTTATAGCTAAAATCCAGATTAAACATATTGGAACAGAAGTTTAGAGTTATTTATATGTAGTATATCTTATTATGGTATATTTGACGTATTATACGTGTTATAGTATAATATTGACGTATTATATTAATAATTAATTATATTGACGTATTATACGTATAGCTCGTATAATATACGATATATTTCTATATTATTGTTTATGGAATATATTTAATAAGTTAAAAGTGCATTTGATATTTAATATTTTTCCAATACGCATCGATGATTTTTGTGCAATAACAAATTTTACGTATATAGAATAGTGTATAAGTGAGCTCAGTTTCCGTGAAATTCGTGAAGGACTCGATAACTTGTCGTCATCCTTTATAGGGAGGGAAGATATGCGGTGATCGTCACTGATTGTCTTTCCAGATGTATGGTAAAACCCGAAAATGAACAAGGAAGGATATGGGAATCAGACATGTCTGTTACACATCAATATTTATGTATCAATACCATTTTTGACACCAAATGGCTGCGCATATTCCCATAACTCCCCGGAGGGTCACTAATTTAACCTATTTAATTTAAGAAAAAAAAGCCAATGTTTTTCAAAATAATTTTCAATTATTTTACTACATACATTCAATTAATTTATCTATCTAAATATATTAACTTACATTATATAAATATATTATTATATAGTACGTTAATATTTTCAGTCGCAATTTTCATATATTATAGTATATACATAATTATCGATCTTCCTGTCACAGCCAGGCTGGTTAACAATATAGCCCGTACGTTTTATTAGTTTTGGGAATTATTTGTTGCATGCTCGTATATTTTATATCCTTCTAGATTTTTAACGGCATCTTAGAGTTTTGTTATTGTTGGTAATTTAAATGTATTGGCGCCGTTATCGGCAATCTAGCAAAACTATTAAGTATTGGGATTGGTGGTTGTGCGTCATGATTATCAGATAGCGCAAAGAGTAGAGTTCCATACAAGCACATTATAGCTTACGATTCCTACGAAATTTGTAATATTTAGTATCTTAGAAGTACAATAAAAATTATGCTTGATTCAACGAAATGTGTTCGTTTACAAATTTGACACCCTCTTTGCATAATTTTATTAATTGCTATAAAAGATGAATAATTAGATTAAAAAAGTTTCAAAACTATATTAGGGAAGAGTCTTGCTTGATTAAAATATTCATTCTATACTTCTAAGATACTAATTGAGTAAAAAAAACTCCTAGAACTCCTGTACAAACCACCACTAACCTGAAACTTAACCTACTTTTAACATCACGACCATCAATTCAAATAGACGTAAAATTTAAAAAACTACAATTATCAAACGGTTAAGTATTGTTTATGTTGGTGAAATGTTGATATTTTTGAATGATTCCTTTAGGATTAAAGTAAGAAAATAACTGAAATTAAGAAAATTCCAACAGATCAAATCTTATTAATGTTATTAGGTTTGTAACTATTATTAATAATAGTTTGTAACTCTTTTCAGAACATTGAAACAGATTTTAATTATAATAAATTCCATTATTTTTTAATTCAAATACATTTTTACTCCATTTGCGTCGGCCATAATGTTTTTGATTTGCTTGGACCTTCGTACACGCGATGGATGCATGAATTTCCGAATACTGGCACATATCTAAAAGCAAATTAAGAATAAATACAGAAACATATATAATATAAATTAATATATAGAGATCAAATTGTATTGGATATTTATCAAAATTATTCTTACGTGTTAAAATTATGAAGGACTTTATATATATATATATATATATATATATTATATATATATATATATATATATACGTAAAACCGGATAAAGCCCATGTAAATCCTGAAAAATTTTAAGACATTGAATTGTTAGAGGGGCCTCATACGGATTCAAACTCGGGAGTCTGACGCAAATACACTTTGAAGGGTGTTTTTTTCTTTTAAGTCTTATATCAGAACTATTTTTACTTTTCACTTTTCACAATCGGCAAATGTAGGCTCAAATTAAGAAAAAAAACTTCAATTATTACAACAGGGATAATTAAGTTTTTTTTTAATTAATCGCATGGATGGTATCATGGAAAAAATCCATCAAATGTTTAAATATTTTAACGTTAGTACTTTGTTTCATTATTAAATTTCAGTTTCTATAGAAAAGAGTTAAATAAACTATTTTTAAAAAGCATGAAATGTCATATTTATAGATATATTAATCGTGCAGCATGTACTATTTTTAAACTGCTTTTTCGCAAAAATTCCGAAAAATTCGAGAGAGAAAGCTTCTGCTGATTCCCCCTCCCAGAAATTTATATAATTTTCTTTATAAAATATTTAAGTTGAGTTGCGCTCGAACCACCTAAATTCAATCAGAGTTCTTACACACGCACGCGCGCGCGCGCGCACACACACACACACACACACAATTTGTAAAACTATATAATTCAACGACAAATATCAACGTAATATCCATGAACGGGAGAGTATAAAAGCGACTGAAGGCAGCGGGTCGGAGGTTCGTTCTCATCCATTCGAGCAAAAATTAAGAAGAGTATAGAAACATCGGCTCGGATCAGAGGAGCAGAGCTCCCTTCCCCCGTAGGAAGCCGGCGAAGTATCTTACAAAAAAAGGACGCAACGAAATGACGAATGGTCGGAATTGCCAATGATGAGGAAAAAAATAATTATTAAATTCCCGCCTATAGATATTATGTTGCGAATGTTTATAGAGAATTAGGAATGGAATACAAAATGATTTCCGCATCGTGACAAATTTCTATATACATTAAAAAATATCAATAACTGTAACTGAATCTTGAAAATAATACACCTGTGCCTGTGTATATATATATATTTTTTTTTCATTTTTCTAACACAAACAAAATATGTGCACATTTTTCATACAAAAATTTTTATTGTTTTTAATAAATCAAAACAAATCTTCGCTAGCATTTTTTTAATTAAGGTAATATCGACTGTATATATTACAATAAAACAATCCTCGCAGATATTATATACATATACTCGAAACGAAATCATTAGCTCTATAAATATATATATATATATAACTAAACCCCATCTGCCAGGATTTTCCGCGTGATTAAATAGCACTTCATCAATATATCTATACCTTTGTAGACGTATATTAACCCTTTTATTTCACACGATCAGAAAGCCGAGCAACGGAATTATCAGCCCCCACCCCTCTTCCCACCCTGTAGACCAGAGCCCCCGTCGACGTCGTTTACCGGGCTCCAAACGAGTTGTATTGTACAAGGTGGTAACAAAAACAAGAAGAATCTTCATACTTTCACATAAACAGCGACACGTCCGTGTATATATATATATATACAAGAGCCATCTATCTATAGACAGTCGATGCATCGTTAATAAGTGCGCGTGCGTATGTATACGTGTACGCCGCGAGGAGAGGAGAATCTCTCTGCTGCGCCAGCTGGTATATCCGTACGCAGCGTAACGCGCGTACGGACGCGTCGAGAGGGGTGGGGTGGGGGGAGGGTGAAGAGCGAGATTCATCCCGCGTACCGGGGGCATCGGGGCGAGAAGCTGGAATTTCCGGTTGATTCGACGCGCTAACGATGTGGGGTGGCGCTCCAATTTACACAATAATGCGCGGGCCGACCGCGCGCTCAAATTAGCGGGGCGCGAACGCCTCTCTCGCCTCCCCTCGCGACGATATATAACGCGTGTTGTTCCCTCGCTCGATGTGCCGGACACAATCGACGCGCTTAGGTAATGTACACATAATGCCCGTTATACAAACGTATAAACGTTGGACGCGGACTTTTCGGACGTGTCGAGGGTGTGCGGGTAAAAAGGGTTGCGCGTGACTCGATCATGCGCGCGCGAGTGTGTGTGTGTGTGTGTGTGTGTGTGTGTGTGTGTGTGTGTGTGTGTGTGTGTGTGTGTGTGTGCGTGCGTGTGCGTGTGTGTGTGTGTGTGTGTGTGTGTGTGTGTCTGTTAGCCTGTGTGTAAAGCTCGTGGTGATCGCTTATATATTTATATTCTAATGGCTTTTATATAGAAAGGGTTATATGTGTCATGCTGAGAGCTTCAAAATCAATGCCGTCTGTTTTTGTGTTTTGATGGATCTACCTTATATATCCATCATATAAAATATACATATACATATATATATATATATATATATATATATATATATATATATATATATACCTACATAAGAGAAGAATCTTATTAACGCTGATGGATACTGTCGATGAAATAAGTGAACGTTGCTCCTTCCATCATATTTTTATTATATAATAGCTATTAACTTCCGTAAATCTAGGATGAATTTTATTGTTGTTGGATTGTTTAAAATAAATTTTATACACAATCCTATATAGTAAATTTGTTGCATGCTTCTATTTACATACTCGATTCGAGAAAATGTACATCAAAACTATATATACATACATACATACATATATATATATATATATATATATATATATATATATATATATATATATATATATAGTTAAAAGATTCAAATGAAAAATATATCAATATTATTCAGAGATTCATGGAATTAATAAGACGATTTCTGTTATGCGACGGGCCGTGTTTATTTCTAATTAGCCGGAAAAAGGCACGAATCTGTCGGTGCATAGTCGAGTCTTATTTGTCTTCATAACTCGTCGACTTTTATATAAAATTTTATAAAAAGTAAGTTCTTGCTTCATTTTACTTAGTTTTATCATCAATCATCATCATCTTTGATGATAGTCTCGGTATTATAAAACACTTTGTATTAATGAATAATTTTACGGTATATTGATAAATATTTTTCTACGAGTAATAAATGTTTTATTACTTTTAATCAATATTATACGCGCATGCGCAGGGATTTTTAAAACAACAAGTACATATTTTTATGTTAATTGGATGCTAAACCTTATGATAACTATAAGGAGTAAGATATTCGTGACTTTCTGGCTCATCCTTTATAAACGCAGAGGTGGGAGTTGTCAGAGAGTCGAAAGAATAAGGTTAGATATACATTTTTTTTCAGTTAAAAATGAGTACTGGACGCATACCGAGGACCTTCAGGGTATGAAAATGTTCTATAATAAAATATTTCAAGAATTGGAAATCCTCTACGGCCGAGCCCTTTGTGACCGGAAAGCACCTGCATTCTAGACCCTTTTGTAACAGTGATATTATACTTGACATTACTAATTTTAATAATTGATAAAAACATAACAATTTTAAAGTTCTTTGGAACTATCAACTATCAATTGTGGTTTTCTTTGTAATCTTTTTTTTTTTTATGTTATTTAACGTCGCTCTATTTATGCTTCCAAATACCGGTGATAATCAGCGACGATAATTTTTTTATAATCTAATTTTAATTAACTAATTAATTAATAAATTTTTATAATCTATTGTTAATCAACGACAATAATTTCTTTATAATCTATTATTAAAATAACAAAAATCAGATATATATATATATATTACGGAAAGAATATTTTCATTAGTAGTTTGAGTACGCCGTTAGGAATATATAATAAACGATATATAATAAACGAACCACCGAAATTTGTTTGCATATATAATAGATACATCGTTCGCACTGTCGTAGTATTAGTGCCTATAGAGCTCATTTCGTTTCAACAACCCTCTCGCTCACCCTCCTCCTCCCGGGACGCGGCGTTGCGAATATACTCCCTCCTCGTTATAAACCCAGCCCCTCTATTTATTTTCTGCCACGCAGCCTCGGCGAAGCCACACCCCACGTCATATATACATATATACATATATATATATACACATATATATATATATATATATATATATCCTCAATATACACGCATACACCTATAATATATATAGTATGTGACTGAAGCAAGCAAGAACGAGCAACCACCCCGCGAAGCTCGCCTATACACACGTATATATGGTATTTATATTATATACAGACGCATACCAGGAATCAAGAGAGGTGTGTATATGCAAATGTATATACGGAGCAATACGCGCAACTCTTTGTGATATATATATATATATATATATATATATATATATATATATATATATATATATATATATATATAATAGAATACCTGATGCAGACAGGAATTTTACGAGCCGCCACTTTTCTCCATGGCCCTTATCCGCGATCCTAGTCTCTCCTCTCGCCCCCTCCCTCATTCTTTGTCTCTACGTGCATACGTATAGGTAGTACACATGCGTACTGTATGGGTGTGCCACTATGCGGAAAGAGAAAAGAAAGGAAGGGAAAAGTAAAGAGGGTCTTATCGTACACGTGCAATACGGCGAACGACTATATATATATATATATATATATATATATATATATATATATATATATATATATATATATATATATACATCAACCAACCAATATCAGCAGTTGTTGGAGCTCTGCAGTGCTTGAGTAGTTCCTTCCTCGTCGCCCCTCCCATTCTACCTTATGCGCTAATATAGTTGGCATATACATGCATGTATATATACATATATATATATATATATATATATATATATATATATATATATATAACAATTATTTTTTGCTTACCTGCGCACGCCATAGTACATTATATATAGATATATATATATATATATATATATATATATATATATATATATATATAGAGAGAGAGAGAGAGAGAGAGAGAGAGAGAGAGAGAGAGGTACTTACCGCTTACCCGACTGCTATTCATCTGCTACCGATGCTGGTGTTTTTCGAGAGCTCATCCGCCTGTATATATGTGCAATCCTACATGTATATATAAATATATACAAGGCGAAGCAGGGATGATCCATGGTGTGTATATATATATATATATATATATATATATATATATATATATATATATATAGAGAGAGAGAGAGAGAGAGAGAGAGAGAGAGAGAGAGAATCAGAGGGAAAATATAGCTATAATAAAAAAAACAAGTCTGGGGGTTTCCCCGCGCACTAATATATATATATATATATATATATATATATATATATATATATATATATATATATATATATATATATATATATACGTTCTCTGTTTTTTGTCATTTATACTAATACTAACGCGCGCCACGAGTTGTACGCTATTTTGGCGAGCACATGCGCGGCGTTCCGCTACCACGGACAATTCGGTAGCTCTCGGTGTAAAACGCAAGGTGTTCAATTTTTTTGCGGACGAGGGGAGAGGCTTGTGCGTACCTTGGAAATGCACGAGGGGAGGAAATAAGCACTATATATATATATATATATATATATATATATATATAGCTAAATAGTTTCTTTTTTATTCGAAGTATCCGATCGTTTGGTGTTTTATTTTTTTGTGCCACGGACAATTGGCGGTAAGGATGATGTCAAAAGAGGATGTGAGGATGACGATAAATATATGTAATACATTTATGAGTAAACGTGTATGTAGGTAATTAAGAATGTTATTCTAACTAAGAACAACATTCTTGTGGCCAATTGTGCCTTATATCTTGATCTTTGTCTTAAATCTTTTTAATACGTTCTTATCTTATGGCATTGATCGTGAATTATTATAAGGAGGCGAACTTAGTTTCTGATCTTGTTTCACGGAAAAAGGTCATTTATGATAGAAAATAGATACGCGTTAACTTAATGAAAATATTTTCCGTCATTTTCTATTTATCACTAATTTTTCCCATCTTTCTGGCAATATGGCGATACCGTGGCAAAAGAACGATGGTGGTTTCGAGACGATCCAATCATCCACAAATTCTCGCAATTCTTGAACATCTCGGAAGTGCGTATCAACGAGGTCGTACTGCATCGATCGGAATACGTGGTTATCAGAAGGCGCTATATGTCTGACTGGGTATAGCAACACTTCCCCATTCGAGCTCCAACAGGATATTTTTAAGGGCTTTCGCAACTTGTGCTCGAGTGGTGTCACGCAAGAGAATAACTGCGCCTATTTCTCGCAATTACTGATCTATTTTCGATCAATTTCTGTGACATAGCATTCAGTTAGCGTTTGTATACCTCGGCAGTGACGGTTTCATTCGGTTTTAGCAGCTCGTAGTACTGCACACCCTGTTGGTTCCACCAAATGCACTAATACGTACCTTTTGGCCGTGAATGTTCCGTTTTGTTTCGACGGTTTTTGATGTGGCGGTTGACCTGGATCCACCCATGACTTTTTGCGCTTAGGATTGTCATAGTATAGATTCACTTGTCATCACCAGTCAACGCATCACAGAAAACGCTTCTTTTTTGCCTGGCAAGCAAAGACAGCGCGATGTTGTATCGATTCGATTATATCGATTCCACTTTCGGTCAAATCGTGTGGCATGCATTTTCCTTCTTTATCAATCTTTCCCATCGCATGTAAACGTTTGCCAACTGCTCTGTCACTGACTCCTAACTTATTAGCGAGTTCTTTCTGCGTTTGAGCTGAGTTTTCGTCCAATAATTTTTACAATTCACTATCTTTAAACTTTTTCGGTTGTACAGAACCTTTTTTGTCTTTAACATCAGTATCTCCACTTTTAAACCGCTGATGCCACTCTTTTCATGTTGTGAGCGATGGAGCTCGTTTGCTATAACATTCTTGAAGTAATCGATAAGTTTCTGCTACACTTTTTTCCAATCGAAATAGTGCAAAAAGACATGTCGATAAAATGATTTATCACGATTATTTTTCACTGATCAAAAAATTATAATGTTTTCGCAAATAATGTTGCCTGTTAGCTGAATTGTATTGGTAAAAGTCAAAACTAAAAAATAAGTACAAGATTGGAAAGATCTGACTGTTCGCACTACTTATATCGCCATCTATACATGAAGGTCGGGAACTACGTTTGCCTCCTAATATATAAGAAAAATCAAATCTGACGAAACCAAGGACTAATTTACCAAGCTCGATATATACATATATACACAATATTCACAAAATTTCTACACATCGTTTAGATACACGACACTCACTTGAAAGCTATATAAATACAAGTATACACATAGAAATACACACCAAGCTGCAAATTCAATTCAATATATGATCAAAAATTAACAAATTTTTTTATTATATGGTAGTTCCTCGTCTTATATTATCGACAATCCTGAAAAGCATTAACAAAATTTTAACAAATCACCATTGCACGCCCCTTCTCAGAAACCCGAAAGTACATAACTCCTTCGTTGGAATTTTTGTAGAATCAAAAAGTATATACCGCCACGATTGTTTGCCAGTGAAAAGTTTTATTATAAGACACTACTACCTTGGACCGGAACTTTGCGCGGCTCGCGACCCATGAAACAAACAGATATGTCATTCTAAGTGAAATAAAGTCTACGAAGCGCCGGCGGTCTAGGCATTAATTTTAAATTTATCTTTGAGTTCGAGCCAAATTTCTAAAATAACTAAAACATATTAATTTAGATCACTCCAAATCCGAAAATCACAACTTTGGCATATTATTATTCGGCTTTTGTTATGTAAAATATTACTCGACACTATATAATATGAAAATTAATTGTTTACGTCGAGAGATTTGCCCCCCTCCCCTCCAAATCACTTTGCTCGTGCATAAACTGTTTTCAGAACATCAATATAATGAATTAGATTACACACACACACACACACACACACACACACACACACACACACACACACACACACACACACACACACACACACACACACACACACACACACACACACACACACACACACACACACACACACACACACAATATATATATATATATATATGTGTATATATATATATATGTATAGAGTGAGAGAGAGAGAGAGAGAGAGAGAGAGAGAGAGAGATCTTCAATTGACTTTCGTTATACTTTTGTCGACACGAAAATGCATAAGAAATGTATACGTTTAAATAAAAAGAAAAATCTGATTTGGCAAACTATGTGTATGTGTAAAAATTATGATTAGTAACATTTAAAATATTAATGTAAGATTGAATTTTGTAAATTTCAATAAACGACTGTATAACGATAGTTATAAAATTGACTTTTATCTTTTTATGATATATAAATCTTGATGGTATTTATTTTTAAAGTTAAATTTTTTAGATAGTCTCGTAGTAATTTTAGTTAACGATTCTTTTAATTTAAAAGATTATTATTACAATTTATGGATTCTTGCTTGATCTGAAAATATTAATGTCCCTGGTTTTTCAGTTTTTTTTTACTAACAAAATGAATATTGTTGCCAGAATATTTCGCAAACTTGTTAACTAGAATTTCCAGTTTTTTTATTTTTATTTAAATGTAACTGAAGAGTACAATCAATAACATACAAATTATTACGCTTTCATTTACATTTATATGTTTTAACGTTTAGTTTCATTTTCTCATCTGTATATAGTCATACGCTCATTCATATATTCAAAAATAGCCAGCTCTGAGAATAAATGTCAGAAGTGATCGTTTTGACAACCACAACTAATATCGCAAAAACGAAAGTTAAATAATTATCTTAAATTCGATTGACAACTCATTCAATTTATTTAATTATCTCAAAGATAAATCTAGAATAGTCAACCAGCCTCTACGGCATTGTATATTTTAAGCAAAAGCAGTCAGAGAAACTATTTATAAAATTAAAGAATAAAGGTTCGTTGAAATTCAGCCACTCGCTTTTTGTACGAACAGCGCCGGATTAATACATGGATTTAGACTTTATAATCCAAGCTTACCAAACTCGAGGGGCCCCCTCAAGTTTGAATGTTTGGATAGTTTCTAAACCTACAGTTATTCAATACATCATTAGTTGGAAAAAGAAAATATAAATACATATATATATATATGTTGTTGAAAAAAACTTGTTGACTTTCATAAAGAGAAAGTCTGTCCTCTTCTTAATTCAATTATTAATTATCACGTGCGAGCTTGCAACTGAAACCATACATTTTATGTGCACCATACTTATATTTACCTTAAAAAGGTGAACTTCTTTTGACTTGAAAAATACATTTATAACTCGCTAAGTTCCTTAGGACCCTTGATCTTTGGAATTCTTTTCTTTATTCGATATTGTTAATTTACAGTAATTCGCATTGGAATTTCATATTCAAAGCCTTTCATCACAATGAATAATAAAGTGTATGAAATTGGTGCCACTAAATTAATTGACGGGAAAAAAAAGAAGCGCAGAGCATAGATCAGCCTTTACACTACTAATGTAGAACGCGAAACTAATGATAATTAAAATTGCGATTCAGTTTTAAGTAAAATCGATGATAATATGATATTAACATGGCAATAAAAACATTGAATTAAAGGAACTCCGTGTCAAAACATGGATACAAATTTTATACATGTAACCTCTGAATATATGATAAATGTAAAAGTAGCATATTCAAGAGATATTTTTCTATTTGTACTTTCAAACGGCAGCTTCAAAATGGAGAAAAGATCAATCATTAATATTACGTCTATATTTCTCGTCACAACGTCGAGTATGATTTCAATTGTCGTCTTATTTCAATGGCACAAACAGGTTCATAAAAAGATCCCTTCTACGATTGAAAACGTTATTATTAAAAGAACACGATAATGGATTTTAACGCAGAAAATATATATTAGTTTATTTATGTAGAGCGTCAAAAATAGAACATTTCATATAGATTCAACATTGCCAGAAAAATTTTGAAATGGGATATTCTATTATACATTAACGAAACATTTAAATCTATACAATGTAAAAATATTGACCGTCTTGTCGTAATTAAGTTGTTGACATCGTTTTAGAAAATTTTATCCAAAGTCTTAAGTCAAAATTTGATGTAAACGAGCGTAGGATGTATACGGAAACGTGAAAAGTGCGTGTGAAGAACATGAAACGTGAAAATAAACATAAAAATCTGACATGGAATTTCTTGGTGTTACAAAGATAGAAGCCTAGTGCTATTGCAGACAGTATAGTTTCAGAGAGATAATGTAGATCTATATAGAGTTGAACATTTTATTCCTTTCATGGATTTTTTATGGACATTAATGAATTACAGCGTAACAGAAAGGAGTACAAAAATATTTTTGACCACTTTGAACTCATTACGAATACTTTAAATACATATAATGATAATATGAAATCCGTCGCGAAAATTTCTGAAAATGTTATCTTCCAAATTTAGATCAGTTGTGACAGTATTGTATCTCATCAGAATTTATATATATTTTAAATTAAATTTAAATGACCTACCATACTAATGCTGATAAAACCCAAGAATTAGAAATAAACCCATCACAAAAAAAGAGAAATAGTTAAAAGACTATTTTTAACGATTCTACATTTTTACCGAGAAATCGATCTGGCGTATAAAATGTTTTTTCGAGTTTTCGCGAGTAAAAGACATGCACGGAAGCATTATGGCACAAAAATCTGAAAACATACAGTGCCATGTGCATGACTTTTTGTTCTTGAAAAAATGAAAGAAAATTTCATTTTAAGAAAGCTTTAGTGATTGAATGACAGAATTTCCTTTTTTCTTTTCCCGGCTGCTTCAGGAACTAGTGACAATTTTCAATAATAATATACATATCATATGAAATACTTACATTAGAAAACCTTTATGTTGTTAGCAAAATTTAATTATATATCTATATATATATATATATATATATATATATATATATATATATATCACATTTTAAATTTAAAATTTGATATTTTAATATAAAATTACTATATGGCAGAGTAAATGATGTTAACACAAAAGTTTTAGACAATGCTAAGCATTTTTCTGACTCATTCAAGATTACCCTATCACTATCAGTATTCAATAGAGCAATATCAGTAGAAAATTATCTGCGTATAAATTGGTAAATTTAGGAGCTTGTGCGCTTTGATAAATTATAGGCCGTTATGTATGGCGATGAAGTCCATACGCTTTATCTCTCGCTGACCCAGGGCCTGAACAACAGTTAATTCGGCCCTGTAAACGAATATTAACATTTTCATTATTATGGCGCTATCTCTTCAACGTGTATTGCAACTAATCTGAGGATGGAACAGCCTGTGATAGGTACAGCATCGACACCACCTCTCTACTTTATCGATTGTTAGTATCTTATTTTTTAAAATTCCCGGGCCACGTTTGTACAAAGGTATGTAATATTATATATATATATAGCATACAGAAATAACACAGAATATAATAACTTTGAATAAATAATTTTATCGTTATGTATAGTAAGAACGTGTAATAATTTTGTAAAAGTTCAATTATAAATTAAATTTATGGTATTATGTTTATACTAAAAATAGTGATCACTTTATACTATAACAGAAAAACTTAAAAATAATATAAGAACTTTTTAGTTCTTGAATTTTTACAATTATGAAAAAAATTCTATAAATAAAAAACAATTCTGAAGTTTTACATTTAAAACGTTCATAATTCAAAATACTTTCAGGTGTCTTATAACTTTATCAGATAAACAATTCTAGTAAGTCTAAAAATATACACGACACCATAAAAATTATATTGAAGATATAATTAAATATATTATCAATATAACTGAGGAATAAAGTGGAGAGTAGAATTATATGAACGATGTATGAATTGTTTCTCTTTTAGGTCAGTTATATTTTTTATTTGCAGTCTTATATTATGTTTTTTTTTTTTAAATGTACATAGAATAAAATTGAATCAAATGTTATTAAATTTGTAGTTTAAAATAATCAGAACTTTTTGTTATTTTGGAACTGCAAAGTAGCTTTTAAAACGTCTTTTTTTTAAATTTTTAATATTTTTACATATATATCTCGGAAACTATAATAGGATATAATATGATCAGACGATAATAGAATTGACTATAAATATATAAATGGTTTTGAAATAATTTTGTTTAAAAAATATAATATTTAGAATTTAAGCATTTTATTTTAATTATTATTTTCAAATCCAGAACAATCGTTTTATATATAATATGTATAATCAAAACTTTGATAATTGGACTTAGATGAATTTTTTATCTCAACAGATTTTAGGTATAATAAATTTTTTTACATAAAAATAAATAAATAAATAAATAAATATATATATATATATATATATATATATATATATATATATATATGAAATAGAAATGCACATAATTTTCCGGTTATTTATGTGTCAATTAAAAGCAATTCTATATAGACACCACTACATCTATAGATTATTAATTAATTGCTTTCAAAAATACTGCAAACAATATTATATATTTTAGCAATATTTCAATAAAAAACACTGAATAATTTAAACTAAATTTTAAAAATATTCAGTTACTTTAGAAATGAATCAGAAACTGCTATAAGCAAAAGCTGGTTTGAAAAAAATATAAGACGATATCGTGATTCACATTACACAAAAAAGATAAAATCATGAACACTGGGACAACTCGGCCTCGGAAAACATTGAACATAATATTTTTATATTTGTTCACTCGCATGAGATACTTTGAAAAGAATTTTATATTGTTCATATATTAATACTGGTAATAGTATGCTTCAAATAAAATTAACTTATTGTATTATTATTTTAATATATATATATATATATATATATATATATATATATATATATATAGATTTTTTTTAATAAAAGTCAAGTAGAGAATCTTAAGTTTTCAAAAATTTTTATCGGTGAAAGTGATTTTTTTTCTATGATATATTACTTCTATATATAGTTTTATAAGAAATATATAAATTGAATAAAAATTATTTTAATATAATATTTTACAATGAAATTTGATTTTATAATTAAAAGAGTCTTCGCTGTGTTCTTTTTTAAAAAACAAATATGTACATTTTCTCTCTCTGAAACTTTAGGTAAACATTTTAATAATATCCAATAACTTTCATGGCGCAAATGCGTGATGCGAAAAACGAAAACGTGGAGCATTAATTTTACGATTATACAGGTAAATATTACTTGGATCCATGTGACGCGGCGCACGGCAAAAGGGTATTTAACTGACATTACGCGTGGATCCGACCAATCCCGTAGCGACAACGCTGAAAGAGAGAGACGCCAACAATCGCCCCAAACACGCGCTCCACCGCACACTGATCTCCGTCCAAAGTTTCAAAGTCACACCAAGTTAAAATTGAAAGTAAAGCTTTGTGTACCGCTTTGTGAAACGAGGATAGAGCTACTCGACTACTCGAAACCACCCCAACTTATTAGCTTGCGCGAATGAATTTGACAGAGAGGGAACGAATGATAGAGAAATGTGGAGGGGGGGGAGAGGCAAACAGTGCGCTGAAATTCGAGCCGTATATTCTATTGCACCCATAGATAGCGCACCGGTCGTCCTTTAGGAGACGTCGGTAAAAAGCGAAGGAAGGAAGCCGAGAAAAGGCCACGTCTTCACGTAGTTTCAGACGCCGGTCGGCAAGCGCTCGAATAAAGTGTCTCTTTAATACGGGCAGGCACCACACGGCTCCGGTCAGGAACTTTCCGCCTCAGTCCGACTCCGACATTTGAACTCTTTATATCCCCCTCCAGTGGAAGTGCGCCAGAGGTAAGAGGATACCAAAGGAAATCCTTGGGAAAAAATGATTGCCAAGTGCCTGATCCTGGCGCTGGTCGCCGTGACCTGCTGCGCCGCCGCCGAGGAGGACGTCCTCGAATGGGGCGACGGCGACTTCAAGGAGGAGGTGAAGCGCCACGAGAACACGCTCGTCATGTTCTACGCGCCCTGGTGAGTTATTATCGTTGGACCTTCTCGAGCCGCACCACGCGTCTCTTCCCTATATCGTTCGCGTACGGGGCACAAAAAGGTGTCCATGTTTCTTCGGCGCCAACATACGCCTTGGCGAATTTCGAGATGGAAATAGAGTTGAACGGCCAAGGGGGGGGGGGTAATATTGCACGACCCTCGTTGCTCTTGAATTTTTAGACTATAGCGGACTGATTCGTAGATACATTAGCAAGTGTTTGTCCAAATTCTTCGAAGTATCCCGTATATTCGATGTCCATAAAGTCCGTTGACTTCTACAATGCATAGATGGCCTACGTGTCTTACCCTTATAAGCTCGATCATGTTATGTTCGGATTTTTAATGCAACGGGACTGATGGTAGTGTGTGCATCCCCTGATATATAGGTTAAAAAAAAAATTCACGCGAATCCTTTAATTTATTAATCCTTTAATTACGAATGATTTCATTTAAATACATCTTTCCTGGAAATAGCAAAGAAATATCATAGTCTTTTCTTTGTGTGCATACTGTTATTGTTTCTATGCAAGTTGATTTTCGGAACTAAATTCCTGATTTACAAAGTAACATTTTTTTTGTAATTGGAAATTGATTTATTTTTAGTCAGGTGATAAAAAAAAGAAAATTTCTGTCTATGAACATTATTATTAGATTTTAGTCAACAATAAATAAACATACTTTTTTGAAGAATTTAAAAATAAAAACTTTATTTATTTCTCACAATAAAATTTATTGAATATTATAACGCCAATAAAAAACTTTTATATTATCTCTTAGAATATTAATTTACGTAAAATTAACAATACTACATTAAAAACTAATTTTAATATTTAATATGAATTTTTATAAATTTATGTTCTACTTTCCAAAATATAAAATTAAAATTTAGAAAAAAACATTATTATATATCTGTCCAAAGTAAAATATGTATAACATCAGTAAATTCTTGTATTAGGTGTGGACATTGTAAAAGACTGAAACCTGAATTTGCAAAGGCTGCTGAATTATTAAGAGGAAGTGATCCACCAATAACTTTGGCTAAAGTTGATTGTACAGAAGCTGGTAAAGAAACTTGTTCTGAATACAATGTTGGTGGTTATCCAACTTTGAAAGTATTTGGTGAAAACAACTTTGTCACCGAGTATAATGGACCAAGAGATGCACCTGGTATTGCCAAGTACATGCAGGTTAATATTTATTTTTTAATTTTTGAAAGTTTCATATTAGATAGCTCTAAGCAAATCAATTAAAATTTGGTTTATAAATGTTTTTTAGCAATCATTGATATTGATTTCAAATTTATATATCATGAAAAAGTAATTGTTAAAAAATTTTGAGAACCTGGTTTTGTCTAAAAATATGCAATATTTTTCAAATATTTTAGTGATAATTGGTATATTAGAAATGACTCTTTGCTATAACAAAGGTTTGGAATTGAGTCATTTTCTGAAACTTGCATACACATCGCTAAATTTTCTCTAATTTTATGAAATAAGTAAAAATAAAGAACAAATAAAAATCAATTGATCAAACTATATATAATATTGTAAAAAAATTGGTAAAATTTTAATTGCTACAAAGTATGTTTGAAGGACTTGCTATAAAGTATATTTTATAGATTTATTATAAAGTATATTTATAGGCTTGTCGTTTTCAGTAACATATTTAAATGTTCTACAAATAAAAGAAAATGTAATTAAAGTTTAATATATATCTCGAAATCTTAAAAATGATTAAATTTATTGCTGTATTTTTTATCAGATTATTGTAAAAAATTTTAAGATTTTCCTTTTAATGATCTACTTTTTTTATCTACTTTTAATCTACTTTCTTTTAATGATCTACTAAAATAAGAAATTAAAATTTTTTTTCTTCATATCGACTGACCATTTTTAGTTTCTTAATAGGTTTATTCAGTTTAATATTTATGCTTTCAAATAGTGCTGCTACTCAGTGAAAAAGTTTTTTTAATAATATTAAATGTAAAGTTCAAAAAATTTGTGATTGTAAAAATGTTTTTTCCATACTGAAATGTATGCAGGTTATATTGCTTACTTGAATAAACATTATTTAAAACATTTTGTAAATTTTTTAGATATATAATATATATTTGTGAATAATTTTTAAAATTTATTATGTTAATATAAATTTCTGATATTGAAACTGCTAATTAAATTTTTTTTTTGTATTAATGTTTTAATTTTTTTTAATGATTACTGTTAATAAAAAATTAATTTTATCTACAGTTTTTATATTTAAAATAATTTTCCCAATAATACTATATAAATTTAAAAATTTATAGTAAGAATTAAACTTATTTAACTGAACATACTTAAGATGTTTAGCATAGCTTTTACTGGACAATTATAAAAAATAGAATAACAATTATTTTATTGTTCTTTATTTACATTTTAAAATACAATTTTCACAAAAGTATATATATGTATTTTCATATATTATAATATTTTTAGGCTATAGTTGGACCTGCCTCTAAACAACTAGACACTCTTGATGCTTTAGTTGAATATCTGAACACAGATGAGATAACTGTTGTTGGGTTCTTCGAAAAGGAAGATTCAACTTTAGCTACTTCTTATTTTGCTGTTGCCAAGAAATTGAGAGAAAAAGTTAAATTTGCACACTCTAGTAACCAGGATGTGCTTAAAAAAGAAGGACTTAAGTAAGTATTTTAAGATTTCAGTATGATAAATATATATGATTTAAATCTTAACACTTTTATAAAAATATATTTGATATATGAATTGAACAATATTTTATTTCAGAAATGATATCGTTATTTTCCGACCTAAATTGTTGCAAAACAAATTTGAGTCAGCAAAACAGGTTTACAAAGGTGGAGATTCTATCTCTGATGTCAGTGAATTCCTTAAACAAAACTAGTAAGTTATTGTTCTCTTTGATCACAATTAAATACAAGTTTTAGGAATTAATTTGATTTTTTTTTTACCCTTAATTATTGAATAAATACGACAATAAATAAATTAATTAATATTTGGCAGTAAACACAATGCTTCAATGAAAAATTTAGAAAATTAATATTTTAGAAAGAGAAATCCTTAAATCTGTTTCATTGTTTTTGTAGTTATGGATTGGCGGGAGTTCGTACACGCAATAATGCTGGTGAATTTAAGAATCCTTTGGTCGTCGCTTACTATAATGTAGATTATGTAAAGAACCCGAAAGGCACCAACTACTGGCGTAATCGTTTCATGAAGGTCGCGCAGAGCTTCCCCGATTATACATTTGCCGTATCCAATAAAGATGAATTCCAGCACGAGCTTGATGGCGATATTAACTTTGAAAAGGGTGATAAGCCAGTTATATTGGCTCGCGATGAGCGTAATCAGAAGTTCATACTCCAAGATTTCAGTGTTGAGAGCTTTGAAAAGTTCATGAATGATCTGCAAGCTGGTGCTTTGGAGCCTTACATTAAGTCTGAGCCTATTCCTGAAGATAATACTGGTAACGTAAAGGTAGCCGTTGCAAAGAACTTCGATGAGGTCGTTAAAAATAATGACAAAGACACACTCATTGAATTTTATGCACCTTGGTGTGGACACTGCAAGAAATTGGCTCCAATTTTCGATGAACTGGGTAATTAGCAAGTTTTATTATTTAATTTAAAAAATTATCATTTTAATTATTAGCTATCTTAATTTGAAATAGCCATATATATTCTTGTTTTGGTGTTTCATTAAAGAAAAAATATATTTTCAGCATTAAATTTTGTTTTGGATTAAGCATAAATACAGTTTTTGAAATTCAAATACAATTTTAGCATCTTTTTTGAATTTAAATATTTAATATTTTGAACAACTATTAATTTTATTAATAACTAATATCTAACTCAAAAACAAATAGTAAACAACGGTTTTCTATTTTCTGCTAATTTATTTTATCTTGTTTGTTTATTAATTAGGTGACAAACTGGTTGACGAAGATGTAGAAATTGTAAAAATGGATGCAACTGCTAATGATGTGCCACATCCATACGAGGTCCGAGGTTTCCCAACTCTATTCTGGGTGCCAAAGGATGCTAAAGACAAACCTGTCAGTTATGAAGGTGGCCGGGAGCTTGATGATTTTATTAAGTACATCGCCGAGCACGCTACTACTCCACTGAAGGGATATGACCGTAGTGGAAAACCAGTCAAGGCATCACAAGACGAGTTGTAGACTAAAAAAATTCCTTCCATGCGTACTGAAAGACATGTTCGCTTTATAAAATGCTTTACAATATTCTTGTTAAACAGTTTTGTAACTACAATTTTTTTACAAAAATAAGTTTATAATTTTAAATTTCATTAAAAATTTAACTGAATCACTTGTTATACGATTTAATGTTTAGCTAATATTTTTAACTACTCTTAACAATTATTTTATATGTAATATTTAAAAAAAAATTTTTAATCAAGAAATGTTAAAGCATTTTGTTGAAAGTCTTACTTGAAAAAGTTAACAGTTAATTTTATTATAAATACGTGAAAATAAAGTAACATATGTCCGAAGGCGTAATTCCGTTTCAGTTTATAACTGAGCTGCAGTTTACATACAAAATGAATGAATTTTTCATTCCTTACGAAGCTGTCTTTCCCTTCTGGTTACTCTAATATTGAGTGATCCAAATGGACGTGGCAGAAAGAAGTTTCGTACTCACATTATGGGAAAAAATAAGATACTATTTTTTGAGAGCTTGTAAAAACTCTTTTGTAAAAAATGGTATCAGAGGTTACTGCACTAAATTTACGGAATGAATGAATAATGAGTGAATCTATTTCATGCTTTTCAAATAAGTAAGAGAAGAAAGGCGGCGTGCAATGTGTTTACTTCTCGATAGAAAGAATGTTAATAAAAAAGTTTGTAATTATAACGCATTTTATATATATATATATTTTCCAAGATTTTTCAAGTTCTCTGACAAGATAAGCTTTATAAATTGCTGTCAATCAATACTTTAATCTGTGTTGAACAGTTTGATGAAGAAAGTAGGTCATACAATAAATTCATTTACTTTTGTTTATACATAAGTCAATAAATTGTTTTATATGAATTAATATTTTAACTTTATCTTTATTTCTTATACCTTCTGTCTATTAAGAAGTTTTTATCAGTTCTGAACATACAAACGACAAAGTTATTTTTTATTTCGTAAAATTTAATAATTCGCGTATTTATATTATAACTATGTATACTCATTAGAGAAGTATGAACTTGTGAGGTATATTATGAATACAAAGTGTTAAGGTGTTCACCGATATTTATTAAAGTTCTAATATAAAATTTTTGTCAAAGTTAAGATGTATTGGATATAGATTTATATAATTAATGAGATTCAAATTATATGAAACAACTTGTAGAGAATGTTAAATACAAATTTACAATATTAATTTAATGAGAAAAAAGTAGTTTCTTTATATAAATTAGTAGTTTGATATTAAATTTACATGGAATGTTTTTAAATACATGTCATTTAATTTACCACGATAATAAAATTCAAGAGTTAATTAGCATATATAATTATTAATTTGTTTATAAAAAAAGCATAGAATAAAGCAGGTGATTATCTGTATTACAACAATCGGTACAACAGTTTACTACTTTTTCTGAGTTCCAGCTGATTCCAGTTCCGTATATATAAAACAATGTAGCATAGGAATCAGGAAACGGAGCCAGATTTGCTCGCGCGCGCGTTGGCGCACAGACACAATTACACTATACCAGACCATACCAGACGTATGCTGGCGCATCCATAATACATAAACAGCAAACAGTGGCTCCAGCAGCAGCCAGCTCATTCCGCAGCCCAGCGCACTCAAGCGGTAGCCGCCTATCGTGTACAGGAAGTGTATAGGTATATATATAGCGCAGCTGTACTCTGCTGTGTACAGTCTGTGTAACGGTAGCAGCGCAAAAAGCGTCACTTACATACGCACACACGCACCAAGCGGTCGATCGCGCGCACCTCTTCTTTTATTTTTTTTTTTTTCATTTCGGTTGATACCTCATCGTGTGGAAGAGCCAACGGTGCTCGTGGGCCGTCGACTGTGTGCGATTGCGTGCGGTTGTGTTTGTCGCAAAGCTTAAAAGTTGAAAATAAAAATTTCATCTGTCTCTCTTTCTTGAAATCCTCGTGATTTTATATAGCGTATAGCCGCCCGCTGACTCTGGCACCAGCTCTTTCTCTCTCTCTAGCACTTTCCACCGAGGGACAAATCGGTGATCGGAGTTTCATCTACGACGAGGGACAACTTTGTATCAACACTTGTTTCTGCTTTTGAAAACGGCGAGTTCTTGTTTATCGGAGATCAAGGCTAAAAATCATGACTCGTGAGTAATAGATTAACATTTTACGTTATTTTAATTTCATTGTTAAAGTAGTGCGATAATAATGATTGATATAGAAATATAATTGTATTCTGCTCTTGCACCCTTTGCTTTGGCCTCTTTAGCTCTCTCTCTCTCTCTCTCTCTTCTCTCTCTCCTTCTTTCTCTAACCCATGTATATTTTCGGAGTGCTTGCATCGTTTTAGACTAGATGGTGTAGAGACACGACATCTGATGACGGCGCACAGGATATTTACAGACCTTTTTCCCCGTAGACGCTGCTCCAATTTTTTGCTGCGCATTGTGAGGATAGATAAAAAAACGATAATCGGCACGAATGCTTTGTATGTTTTATTTGTTTTCAAGAAGTATATGTCGTAAAAACAGGACGTGCTACTTTACGCTTATGCATTTATGAGCTCCTTTTCGTGTTCCACGTAATATTAAATTATTTGTGTCTGTTGTAATCCGTTTGTTTACAAATTACAGTGTCTCGCACCCACAGCGAAAGCAATACACTCATTATATTTGCTTCCGCATTTATTTACTACTCTTTACGTGGTTTCGATTACGTGGCGAATCTTTCGTGAAATTCGATTCTTATAATTTGAGGGGTTATCTTTTGCTTTATTGTATTAAAAAAAAAATACGAGAAAGCTGTAGGTACAAGTCGCTAAGGTACAATCAAACAGATATATATATTATTGTGATGCTACACTATTACTCTTCTATTATGGTTTTCAACTCGTTTGACTGCATCATTCATAATAATCCTCGATTATTTCACTCGTTTCACTACAGCTTGCCAGTTATTCGATTTAATGTGAAAAGCTTTCCAGTCACTTTTAGTCGTGAATTTCCGGGTTTCACAATTTTATATATTTTTTACACGAACTTCAGACAATATTTATTCTTTTTATTTTAAATTCAGCTTTATATGTATAAACGTCTGAAAAGAAAATTTGATATTATAACTTTATGGTCTGGGACTTTATCGTTGTTTGAGAAATTGAAGGAGAATTATTTGCTTTTCATGCAGTATCACTGTTATAATAATAATAATACTAAAGCACTTATTTCCTTCAAAATATTTAGCAAACCATATACGTAATGTTGAATATGCCTGCTTTCAAATGTTTTGTTTAAATTAACAAAAAAAATTTCATAATAATGAATTTTCAAAGTGCTAATCATTTCACTTTGAATGCCTTGCAAGCTGCAGCCGTTTTTATATACTATACATTAATTTTTAAATTTTGGAGACATACTATTTACAGTAATTTTTTTAACTTTATCTTATTGACAATAAGATTATTTATTTTAAATAAAAATTAGTACTAACTGATCTTGTTCTTCATTAAATTATAGACTTTCACATATTAATCAATTATATACTATATTTTTAAACCCATATGCGTAATATAATTTGACAATATGAAATATGTTTAAATTATTATTACAAGTTTTATAATCTATTATTAAAAATTTATCAACATTTTTAATTATAAAAAAACAGTTATAAAGCAGTAACATAAAGTATACTCCAAACCTAATATAATTAAAATTATGACTACTGTGATAGCTTTCAAATAATTTTGTTATTATCGTGATATTGAGAAAATAGTTTTCTTTTTTAATTAAGAATTTATATTTATAAACAATTAATAATATGATAGTGTACATTGGTAATATATTTTAAATTTTTATGTTTTCAGGCGGTAACCAACGTGAATTAGCTCGAGCCAAAAATTTAAAGAAAAACAACAAGAAAGCAGCTGGTGAACAGGAAAGTAATAAGGGTCTTACACTTGAACAAAGAAAGCAAAGGTAAGAAATTGAAGATATAATAAATTATTTTATTCAAATTCTCATATGCAAATAAAATAGAACATTTATTTTTTAAATATGTTATAAAATTGTATTGAATTAAGAAGTATAGAAAAATTATTTACTTCAAAATTATTAACAATTCTTAAATCCTCATTTTGAAGTGTTTAACGTATTGAGAAGTCTATTTAAAATTTTTAAATTGCTTATTTCTACAAATTTTTACGAATTTATTAGTTTTATCAATATCAATTTTAAATATATTCTTTTTATATATAAAAACTTTTAAAATAAATGATTAAATTATTGTTTTAAGAGATGCTGAGAGGATGAGAGAAAAACAGTTAAAAAAACAGCAACCTGGTGAGGATGGACAGCAGGCAGTGAAATAACACTAATAAAAAAATATTTACTAAAACATGTGAATCTTATGAAGCAATCTACTAACAATGACACTGACAATTGAATTTCCTTTTTGAATTCTTGTACAGCTTCGTAAATCTGAACAGATAAATGTGAAAAAGAAAAACTTATGTACGGTTTCTAATTTAGTAAATTAGTCATTTTTATAAACCGTACAAAACATAATAAGTGCTACATACCCTTATAAATTAATCTGATAAACTATTTAATAGAAACTGTGAATAAATTCCTTGTCTATATATAGTAGAAATCTTAATCGATGAAATGTAGACTTAGGAGTTATGTTTAACATATGACGAATGTACCTTACTGATAAGTTTGAAAGTTTGTAAATGTGATTCTTCGATTTAATAAACTTGTAATTAATTTCAGTAATGTCTGGTGTGAGTGCAAGATGTTGTATTTTAGTCACCAATTTTAGCTCACAATAAATCTATCAATAGTTAAAATTTTAACTTGTATGTATTTATATTTTCATAAATTCATATTACCCTTCTCTAAAATTAGTTAAAGAAATATGCTTAAATTTATAAATAAGAAACACAAACAATTTTTGTTAAATTACTATTTGTTTACCTCTAATATAAATCAAAAATAATATTAAAGTAAAATGAATATTTTATTAACTTTGTTTAAAATAATAAAATAATTATTTAATCATAATTGATATATTTTAATGTACATACAAGTTTCCCATCTGGCTTATTCGTATTTTTCTTTTATATGCACATTCTATTTTGAGGAAAAGGAAAAAAATACGAATTCAAAAACAACAGTAAGGTGAAAATAAGAATTCTTTCTATTTTTCACATTTTTATTGCACTTTCCCAAAAAGTACACTTTGTTTCACATTTGAGAACGTTTTAAGTTTTTGAGTTTGTATTTCTTGAAAATAAAACAAAAAGAAAATCAAATTTTATATTCATAAATTCAGCTAAATTACATGTATTAATAGGCTGACAAATCAATTGGAAGACGGGATATTACAGTGCTAATGTGGGGAAGAAAAATATAAAATGTAATCAATCTCGTACAGTAACAATGAAAGATACCACTAGCCTCTACAAAATCAAACATTGTAACAAATGGTTTTTACATTTTTAATAAATCATTTGCTATATTATTTTTTAAAATCTTAATTAAACTACAAAAATGTTATTCATTTTTAACGCTTTTATTAAAAAAAGTGCTTTTTAATTTTTTAAAGTAACATATAAAAACAAAGATGTAAACAATTATCTTATTTTAATCTGAGTTTTGAACTTTTCACATTTCAAAATATTTTAAACGTTAAAAATTTTAGTCGTACATGAATGGGTATACAATTTCGTATTTTTTTCTTCGTTTTTTTAGAGAATCAAACATACAAAAGTGTAATAGAAATAATAGACATATTTGATTCTTATTTAATCTTTCGAAGCGAATCTTCATTATTATTGGAGTTTACGTCTGCAAATTATGCATTATTCGTTTTCAAAGATGTTAATGGCACTATGATGCAATTTATTTTCAAACACATTCCATTCAAGCACCATTGTAAAATTATTTTCTACATCTATTTAATATATTTGAAGTAATTTACCGATTTTGAATCGACCAAAAAAGAAGTCGTATTGTCCTGTACAAGGAATTATGAAATATGCCGATCTCACTAAGTTTAATTACTGAAAATAATGTTTTTCAGTATGTGCTACTAATCTTTTTATCAATTTTGAACAGTCACATGAAATATATTTTTAGTAAATTTATTATATAAGATATAGAATGTATATTAGAATGTAATTATTGCTTATAGTGTATTTCGATGATTTTGCCATAATAAAATGGCATAAGAAATTCACAGATAAAACTTCTTTTGGCAGGATGCATATATAGTCTTTTTTCATCGTTGTTTTTAATTTTTTTTTATTTTGTTTTCGTTTTTTTTGTTGTACAATTTTGTAAATCCTTAAAAATTCTTTGAGTAAAATAAATTTAATGACACATGGATCATTACAATTAGATTTTATTATAGAGAAATAAATTTCTGAACTTATAAAAGTGTAGAATACCGCGTATCTTAAAGTGTCTTTAAGATTATATTATAACATTTCCTTGAAAAATTTATTTATTCAATCAACCAATTTCTTTTTTTTATATTTGCGTATTATTAATAATTATTGTGGGAACTTGCATCGACCTAGCACCATTGTCTATTTTATTGAACTATATTCTATAAAAACATTGTATCTTCTTTTGCAGAGGAACATCGTCATTGTAATAATTGATTGCTACTTGCTGTTATTGGAATGCACTATCAGTATAACTATATCGTTTGCGCGGTTTAAGGGAATGTTTTGTTCAGGAATGCATTTGGACATACGATTATTAACATTAAATTATATTGACATTAAATTATTTTTGGGCTAACTTTGAATTTCATTAGTATACAAGTTAGAATATAAAGAAATACATAAGTTTCCATCAATAAATTTTAATTATTAATAATTTGCAAAAGCATATAGTAAAGTTTATATCTTTTAATCAGAGTTTAAAATACTGAAGAAAATGATTATATAATTATTATATATTATATAATTATTTGTAACATTATGCAATGTAAAAAATACTATTTAGATGTACAATGTTTTTATAATGTATAATGTATTATTATATGTGTAACGTTAGAAATACATAGGTATGTAAAAACTGCTTATAAAAAACTTTTTTTTTAACTAACTTACTATCAACAGAGCTCGCCAAAATATATATGCGCGAAATTTTTTTGAACTATACATAATCAAATATTATGTAATGGAAATTTGACATCGTACAGTCTCATTCGTAAATTAAAAGTGAGTACACCGAGTTCGAGTTTACGCTGAAAATTTAATTAATATAGCGGAAACTGCTTGGATTGAGCATGCGAAAATTCGGCGAGTAGTGTACGCTGCATTAAAAAAAAAAAAAAAAAACAAGATAGATTTTGTCCTACCTTTACATAATGATAACTTTTTACAACGAACGAAAGTATAATAATATTGTAGATTTTTTACAATTGTAACTAACGTTGATTTCAACGTTGACGCTTTGCAAATAAATCGTTATCTCTCACACACAATGGCTGTTATATAAATTTAAATACTACAACAGTTGCAACAGGAACTCCGTTCGCCTGATTGTATTTTGTAACATACAAAAAAAAAAAAAAACAATACAAAAATACAAAATTATCCACGTTAAGTTGAAATCTCTGCTCTTATCGATAATTAGTTATTATTATTCTTTTGGACCAAAAACACGATTCCTGTTTTCACGCGCAACAACGCAATATCGATATTTCATATAATATTTGCAAAATTTGATATTTTCGGTGTACCCACAATAACAATAAAGTATAGAGAAACGCATTTCTGCAAAAGTATAACATCCCTCTAGTGAGCTTTAATTTTCAATAAATTTACCCTATATACTCTAGTCAACCAACCGATTCGATCAATTAATAATCAGCAATCGGTATTCTTTTGTTAAAACAAAAAAAAATGAAGTACACCAAAAATCAAATATCACCAGAGAGAAAGATAAAAAAGGAGTATACAGAGAGTAAGAGAAAGAGAGGGACAGAGAGTGAGAGAATGAGAGAGAGAGAGAGAGAGAGAGAGAGAGAGAGAGAGAGAGAGAGAGAGAGAGAGAGAGAGTGCGAGAAAGACCGTGTGAGGTTTGCAAAAATGAAAAAAATTTGTATATAACTTCGAATTGTCCTCTTCGAAGCGCCTGGATGACGCGATATACACGCGCGAGCACCCTCGACGAGCGAAAATATTATATATACATATTACAATATATATAATACGAGCCGCTGTATTATCGCCGCTGCTCGAGTGGCCGAAGGGGGAGGGTGGGAGGAGTGTGAGAGAAGATGGGTTTCAGGGCGGGGGAGGCGGGCGTTCATCAGAGATTGAGCGAGCAAATGGTGCAGCTCTGCGCCACGCAGTGGGCGTGCGTGTGGTGGTGATGGTGATGGTGGTGGTACTGGTGGTGCGTCGGCGGCGGGGGCGCGTGGGTGGCCGCGGTCGTCGGCGGCGGCGGCGGCGGCGGCGCCGCGACGTACAGCCATCCGGCACCGCTCGGCCAGACGGCGGCGCCGGGACCCGCGGAGGAGGAGGCGGCGGCGGCGGCGGCCGCGGCGGCCAGCATCGAGCCGTCCGAGTTGGCGATGGGGCCGCTGCCGCCGACGCCGACGCCGCCGTTGCTGCCGGCAGCCGCGGCTCGGCTGCTCGCCCCGCTGTTCTGCGATGATCCTCCGCCGCCCTCGACTCACATCACCTGAAACGGGGTCAAGAAGGGATTAATATAACATATCGCGTAAATAGTACTATCGGTTATCTTGCGCAGCAGAGTGTCAATGGAGAGGTCGCATTTTTCCGGAGGGAGGAGAATTTTCGTGTAATGTATTATCTTTGTAAAAGGCTGTATTGTCGGTAAAAGAAAAAAATTTTCAAATCCCTGAAATTTTGATAATAACCCCAAGACGTAGTATCGGAAAAAAGCTTTCTGAAAATTTTTAACGGACGTTTTTTATTTATTGCAATGATAACAGAAGACCAGAAGTTCCAAAATTAATCGCAGAAGATGTCTGCAAATTCCCTATGTGGTTTTTGAGATGCTAAAATTATGTGAACACATACCACCTTTAAATTACAAAATAACAAATACACTTAAAAGATGTTATAAATATTCTAGATAAAACTTACCATTTCTGATAAGATTTTATACAATGAGCAGACATTGTTATGTATAATTTGAAAGGATTTGAAGATTTATTTCAATATCATTAACCGCAGGTTTTCAGTGTAACCAATGAAACAATTGAGTTCAAATTTGAGAATGCGTTTGTTAAATACATTGCTTATGGTACGAACAGGGAAATACACTTTGAACATTGAGAAAAAGTTTTATAAATATATTACTCATTTTTTTTCGCTAATTATCGATTGATTTCCTTACATTCATGTATATAATTGTTTTCATCTGCTTACAGAATATTCCCTCTGTTTGTACGAAAATAATTATATTGAACAACACTATCCTTAAATTCGAGCTTATTTGATCCATCGAATTTATTGAGATGCTATCGAATATCATTGTATGGAAAAAGTAGAAAACAATACTTGTATATTATTTAAGACCAGGCTCTCATTCAATTCTTTGAGAATCTTATAATTTCTTATACCAATGAAAAATTCCATGTTCAGTGATATGCTTTTTGCATTTCATAACATGACACTTTTCAATACTAGTACCAATAGCGTAAGTGTAGATAATATACATGTATTATATTTAGAACTCGAATCTTTACCTTTTGTCGAATTGCATATCGTAAATTAAATATTGGCCAATGATTATAAAAGTTTTAAGGGATTTAAGAATAGGAGGCAGAATTGCGGATACCTGAAGAATTTGGCTTGCTTCGAAAGCCGTGCCCGGCAGCAGGATGACGGGACTGCTGACGTGGCCGCTCTCGACGCAAATCATATTTGGGAATTCGTCGTCGCCGAAGTCCGGTATGTCGCGGGCCTTCTCCAGCCAGGGATTCCAGACGACGGTGTCGGGAAAGTTGTACTTCTGCACGCGCATCTTCCTGCCCGAGACGACGTTCGTGATTATGTGCTCGGGCTGGGTGTTCTGGTAAATGCGATCCGTCCACTCGCAGACCGTCACGACGTCACGGCCCTCCTGGAAGATCTGATTATCCCGCGTCTGGAAAATCAGTTCTTTCTTAATGTAAGGTTTATTAGAAATATACATTGTATGGTTTTCACGCAGTCTTTTGAGCTAGCCTGTATTCGACTTTTATTTCCTTGCATCTTTCTCTTCGTTTTCCTATTTTCAGACTTAGGAAATTCTATCCTCGAAACGAGAAAAACCTACGGTCAAACCCAGTGGGATAAATGTCGATAACGGAAAACGTAATGCTTTATAGAGTACTAGATGCATCGAAACCGATCTAATTCAGTATTCTTTTCACATTTCGTCAACACAGGCATCAAATTTGTCCGTTTCACCCCCCCCCCCCACTCGTATAGTTAAGCAACATTCAAGCAATAAACAAAGCTGAAACATCTGAGCAATCGGTAATCCAGTTAGTAACCGGTTTCGGCTTATGAGTAATATAAATGCCTAGTAAATATATCTTGCGAGGAGTTATTCTTTGCACATGAGTCGGAGAAAACTTGAATCCAGTGTAAATTTAATTATTGTTAAAACAAATCTACAATATTTATTACACAGCTGCTTTTCAAGTTTATATACAATTATAATCATTCAGTAATTGCATTTACCCTGGATTTGAGTATTTTTCACTGTGACATAGTGCTGTTTAAAAATTGCGCTTAGAGTCATCTACATAAAATATCTGAATTGAGTTCATCTAAATAAAATGTCTGAATTGAGTTCATGTGCTTTCCAAATAGAAGCCGCGATCGTATTAATTCATCATTTGAATTTAATGTATACTCTTAAGTGTCTAAAAGCTTTATGTGATCAAATAAAATTGCATCACACGAAATCAGAATAAATAGCAATAACAACATTATAATAGTTATTTAGCATGGATTGAAGAAAGCGAATCGATCAAAAATATTAATGAGCATTCGATCTTAAACAGATATACGCAAAAATTTATTTAGAAAATTTGAAACGGCAAACTGCTCTTAAAGATGATCAAAGTCGTCATTGCATTTTGCACATGTCTATGATCATTTTTTATAGAAGATTAAAATATTTCGGAAATTACAATATCAATAGATTATAACGATTGATTGGAATTCCGAATCAGCAGTTTTATCAAAAACAATGTCCAAATAATAGAGATATCAATTATTAACACAATTTAAACAAGTTTATCAAGGATTAAAAGAAAAAAAAATCCAAAAATAACATTGTTAAGTTCTCAGTTATATAATACTATAGTCACAGCTCTTCTAATATCTTTTTTTATTGCTTTATTGGATTGGGACACGCCTATTTATAGATAGCTATATAGATGCAATGAGCTAAGTTTCTATACTATCCCAAAGCTAGCGATGCTCTAGGGAGCGATCGTTGTACAACGCGCCTCTCGCTTTCGATTGGCCACATCTGATTTCTCCTCAAATGATGGAAGTGTCGAGAAAAAACAGCAAATTTAGACATGGGTTTGAAAGAGAAAGATAACTAACGCTAAGACATAAGAAGGACTCTATATTTATGCCGAAACTTTCGTTTCAGCATAAATATCATTGCGCTTTGTTCAATTACATCTTTTAGTGGATCAATACCAAAACCCAGATATAAACAGTGTCGTTACAAACATTTTGTCTCCTTTGTTCGTATCAGAGCTTCGATCTGTAAGCCGAATGTAGCTAATTGCGCGTGATGATTACAAATGAAACGTCCTCCCTCACCTTGTCAATGAAGGTGCAGCCGTGGAGCCCGGTGATCTGGCACCTCCTCACGTCCGGCACCTTGAAGTACGTGTGCAGCAGGAGATTGAAGCTGAACGTGTGCTCCTTGCTCGGATTGTAAACGCCGATGTTGAAGTGGAGCTCCTTCTCCCTCAGTATTAGCCTGTAGGTGAGCCTGAACGGGTAGTTCCACATCGAGCGCGTGAACTCGCTGTCCATCAGCGAGAATATCGCCTCGACGTCGCCGCTGGGCAGGCGCTCGGGCGACTTCTCCACGGTCCAGCGTATTATCCTGGCGAAGCCGTGCCCCGGGCCGAAGGTCCACGCCCCGAATTGCGCTGCGGAGAGTATAATGTATATGTATATGTATATGTATATGTATATATATATATATATATATATATATATATATATGCCGGTCAGGAAACAGAGACGTAATAGTAGTAGTAGTAGTAGTAGTAGTAGTAGTAGTAGTAGTAGTAGTAGTCTAAAGATATATTGTGGCTCGCTTAATTGTTATTGCCCTGCACGCTTTCGCTCTTTTGTTCGAGCTTATAATATACTTTTATCGCGGTTCCGAAGGCTTGCCGAGCATTTTTAAGGATGAGCTCTTAACTTCGAGTGTGCTATGTATAGAATGACCAGGTTGAGGAAGAGCGCGTCTTATATTTTATTTTATTTTTTGTTTTTTAATTTTAATTCGAAGCGTTTTGTGAAAATATTAAATGTTAGTTAAGCATTTAATATTCTATATATTTTTTCTAAATGGGAAATGACAGTAAATCTACAAAAAAGTTCGTTATACAGGGTGTCCGATTTGAATTATCGCACGCAAACATATCGAGGTTACGGCAAATGGTACAATATATTGTAAGTGCAAAGATTTTAGTGTTAAGAGAAGCGGAATTGTAATGAGCTTGATCATGATGTTGAAGTTATGGATCAAGATCATTTGAATCTCACTTAATTTTTACAAATGGTAATTTCTATCGTTGATTTTGGATTCTGTAAAAGTAAAAAATTTTACGTCAAAAAGGTCAAATGTTTTTTTTAACCGAAAATATGCAGTTTCCTATTTATTATCAATTGAACTTATATCTACCACTATAATTGTTCATTTGCAAAAGTTAATAAATTTACTTTTAACGGTTAAAGAGGGTAACGCAATGGTACCAATAAAGTTGACCATAAACTGATTTTCAAGGTGATTTGAAGGTTGATGTTTTGGCTTATTTTTTATATGGTAATCCCTACTTTTTAATTCCAAAATGGAAGAATCGGTACATTTTCTCGTGTGAAAATTAGTACCGTGAAGTCAATTTCAAAAAATTACTTTATCTTTCAAATAAACTTGAAAATTCAATTGAAGGTCAAGATGGTTGGTACCCTTAATTGACCCTCTCTAGACCCTAAAACTTTTATCTTACTTAATATATTCTTTTGTAGTGAGAGTATTCTGCCAATGTTTGGAATGAGACAATGATTAGTACGTGGTAATTCAATTGACAACAACAAAAAAATTACGCATTCTAAGAAACAGGATCATGGAATTTTTTTTTTACGTAAAATTTTCTTGTCTTTCAAAATGTAACGTCAGAAGCAGGGGTTTTCATTAGAAAAAAAAAACAAAGTTACACCTTTAAATGATCTTAAAATAATCTCAAGGTTATATTACAGTCATCGTTAATTAATTGCCTTTCAACAAAAAAATTTTGGTACTTTGTGTCGATTGAAAAAAAAAATTCTTAGCAAATTGTAGTTGAGCATGATGCTTTTCGATACTTACGAAAGACAAATGGGATTCCCCCTCTGATTGCTTTCTTGCCATCGAAAACAGCTTGCTTACTGAAAACAGAAAGAAAGTATTTTTTTGAACATTGTCAGAATATACTTTGGAAAAATTTCAAATGTAGATTTTAAATTAACATATATTTTAAATAATCATAACAATTAAGTTTATTCGTTTTGTTGTAATTTGTACTTTATATATACTTCTAGTTTGTGTGTGTGTGTGTGTGTGTGTGTGTGTGTGTGTGTGTGTGTGTGTGTGTGTGTGTGTGTGTGTGTGTGTGTGTGTGTGTAAGATCTTAGGATCGCTTGAATCTCGCCTGTGGTTTGGATCGACGAGAAGTTAATCTCGGCGCCTCGCATCTTAGACTGTTTACGACCTTATCGCGCGCCGCTCCGCGTATATACGTGTATGTTGAACGGAATCGACGAAACTTCCTTCATATTCATACGGGTAATACAAAGCGACGTTTAACTCGTCGCGATTTGCTCGCGTCACGCAAGCATCGTATCGGTATTCCGATCGAGCCTTTCAAAAAAATAAAAAATAAATAAAACTTTTTGCGCCACACTTTTATGGGCTTCGCTAGCGTCATGGAATTACATATGCATTTCGCAATACTTATGTGTAGCTTAATAAAAATAAGTACAAACTGTTGCTTCAGATCGTAATTTATTATTGAATATGAATTTATTTACAAAATATATGAATTAAAATCCGGTTGATCGAATAAGCTCTACAACTGTTGATAATTATTTGTATAGCGTTTGAAGAAACGTTGAATCTTCTAAAAATTCCAGTTGCAGTCGTTGTGGCAAAAATCTGAAAAGTCAAAAATATAGAGGGAAGAGGGATGCGCGACTTAGATTATCTGTGCTACAAAGCGAGGCTTCCCCCGAATTCGAATACGGAACTTCTTGCATGACTGATAAGATATACAAAAGAAATGAGAATATAATCCATTGCAAGTAACAAAATACAATTTACTTTCAGGAACAGAGCATTCGAAACGAAGGTCGACTTTCAAATTAAGTAGATTTAACGCTAGGCGTTCCGTCGTACGTGCCACTTGCCTTATAATTTTATATTTTGTTCTTTGCTTTTTTCGGCCAATCTAGCATTTCCAATTGTATAAAATCCTGTACCAGTATAAGAGCAATCGTTAACGTATCTTCGCTTCGCATTTCAAATTACTAATGATACATCGTAATTTTATAGATCTCGTGATTTAAAATGTGCTTCAGACATATAAATTAATTTATCATATATAAATTATTTTGGTAGGGATATATTAAATTTGTACACCAGTATATTATTAGCATAAATATATTATTTAACTATAAATATAATTATTTGATAACTATATAATCAAGATTTATTTATATATATAGAATTTAATCTTATGGAATCAAATTGTATCTTCGGACGAGAAAAACATCTTAACAGATTATCACAGTTCTCGACCGCTTCATCTCCACAACCTGCCAATTTCGCTACAAGGGTGCATTGCACTCTATTAACGTACAAACAACAGGAACGGTTATCTCTTTCTCTTTCTCTCTCGCGTCCATCCCCCCCACCCACTTTATATCCTTCCGTGGTGAAATGGTAATAATTGTCTCGACCGCGGTGCGCCAACGTGTATATATATATATATCGGCAGTCGCGCGGCCGATCGTCCTCCGGTGCTGCCGAACCGAGTCTGCGCGACTGATGGGGCGCGCTGGCGACGCGGCGCCCGCCGCGTATCAGCGCGCGAGCGCGGATAAAATTGACAAGTAAGCCGGGGCCGCTGCGGAAGGTCGTTGAATGCCAGAGCTTGTAAATACGCGCAGGTGCGCGCATCGTCTCCGTTACGGCGGCGCAGACGCCGCCGTATCCTCGTCCTAACGATTTCTCTCACTCTCGCTCTCGGTTCGAAGCCGACGCGGCTCGCGGAGGCAAACTACTTTTTCATACCGCTCGCGCGCGTCTCGTTCCCTCTCTCGGACTCTGTGCAAATAATGCCGCCACTCTCTCCTCCCCACTCCCTCTCTCTTTCTCTACATCTCTCTCGTTCTCGGTGTGCTGCGCATCAGTCTTTTGTGCCTCTGATACTCGCGCGCGCGCGGATTACGTAAAATTTCGCGCGCGTTGGCCGCGAGCAAAGAAAGGAGCGTAAGAGAGAGAATGAGAGAGAGAAGAGAGAGAGAGAGAGAGAGAGAGAGAGATAGCGTTCTCTCCGGAGAGATCTCCGAGCTTTTTCTGCGGCCGGGCGGCGCACATAGCTGGTGTATATATATAAGTAGTCGGACGGAAGGTTATACCGTTTTTTATAAGAAGGGGGTGGCCGACCAACCAACCGACCGCGTTTTTGCTCCCACGAAGGGTCTCCAATATATATAGTATATACGTATTCGTGCGGAAAGTTGGATCGAGCACTTTGTCTCTCTTTCTCTTCCTCGCCAAATCTATAGATACATATATACGCGGAAAATAAAGCGCGGCATTCGATTGATTCGACGAGCTCCCGATGATGCGTGAATCGGTTATATCAAGTCCGAAGAATGGGGCGCGGGTTTGCCTCAATGCTTTGAGAAATCTTCCCGACACTAGCTATATCCGATATATATATATATATATATATATATATATATATATATATATATATATATATTCTCTATAAGCTCGTTTTTGGTATATATTATTACGATGCTTTTTCAATTTGAATTTCGATCGATGATCCTTTAGTTGATCAACATACGTATCCAGGCCTGAATCAGAGGAGGAGGCTCGATTGGTAATATTCATATATAGGATATACCAAAAGGAGATATAAATTAAAAACTGAAATTTCGAACTTGAAAATTGCATCAAATAATTTATATATATATACGAGGTGTGTTCAAAAAGTAACAAGAATTTTTAAATTTCGCGGGTGTGGAGAGTCCGCCTGTATAAAATGCTATTGAAGTACGATAAAATTTTCAGCAATATTCAATGCTTACTTATTCAAAGCAATAATCCATTGCTTTTCTAATTTTATCAAGAAAAAATCCTTATAGATATATTCTAATTCGGGCGTTTCAAGAATTCTCGGCCCTCGTCAATCATAACATCCCGGGGACCCGCCCGTGATTCACGCGAAGATTGCCTCAACCGGCGGCCCACTAAATTTTTATTAGCGAAATCGTCTCAACCTTATTTTAAAGATTTTCGTTGCAACGCCCTAAAAGTGAATTTTACGGATTGCGTGCGAACGCGCCGACGTACGCGAGATCCGCGGCGTTTCGCCAGTGCGCGCACACAAGGCCCATAAATTTTTACGGCCGTTTGTCGAATATGATGGATTTTATTTTTTTTTGTTTGTTTGCGTGTGTTACATAACCGCCAAATTCGTTTTTATATTGATTGTTTTCCGGAATTTTTATTTACTCCGTCGCATGACGACGCTTTAATTTTCCAAATTGTTTTTTTTCCTGTCGGACATGTATCGGTAAAAATAAATTTTACGGCCGATAAAAAAAATCTTTAAAAACGAATTTTACGTCCGTGAGGCGAAGAACAATATCGTTAGCTATTTTGCGATTGGGTACAGTCAAACGCTGACAACGTACGGTTATTGTTATTTATAGCTTAAGTTGTTTTTATTGACTGCGCGTAAAAAGTCGTTGAAAACTATATATAAATATATAGCAATTGATTGATACGCAGTCTTGTCGCATCAGAAATAAATGGTAAAAATATTCGCGTATAATGAAAGAAATTTTCGAACGTTGTAGAATTTAGATAATTTTAAGAAAATCTAAGTTAGGTTGTTATATCGCCTAAATATAATTATATAGATAAAGCCTACATTTTAGTCTCATTCACTCAAAAGTAATAAAAAAAAATACATTCATATACGTAAATAAATTATTTTAAATAATGAATAATAGGTTTATCGCGCTTGAGATTCTAACCGTAAGCTTGTAGGTACTGCATTAGGCTAAAAACATCTGACCTCATACATATACACTGAAATAAAGGCTGGATATATATATATATATATATATATATATATATATATATATATATATTGGGTGTATATATATGAATAGATAGCTCAGCTGATTTTATGTTTACTTTGATTTGGAGAATGTACGTCTTCAAATTCCTAAAAATTAATGTTACATGTATATATGGACTTAGATATTTTCAATGAAACTTCTATACACCGTCGAGGCTACTGCGTAATATGCGTAAACGTAGGATAAGAGTTCGGTGAAAATGACCGAAGTTTCAAGTAGTAATAGTTAGACACGGGAAGACCTGTGTGCTTCACCTGCATTACGTCATCCAGATTTCTGTCTATAGTTGATCTTTTCTTGTCGTACGAACGGACCTAATTGAACTTTCGAGGAGATTTTTTTTTATTTGCGAGACAACTGTTATACGAGTTATTACTCAAATATTTACACTGGTATTAAATTACTCAAATATTAATACTGAAAGCCTGAATAAAAGCACACATTTTATCAAAATCTCCGTTGCTGTGGAATAAAATAAAATTTTACAACTAACAAATAGTACATCAGGAAAAATCTATTATCTTTCTTTGCCAATGATTTGTAGTCTGACTCACGAATCACACGTAACAATTTTATTTAAAAAAAAAAATTTTCTCCCACAGAATAAAATACGAGTATTCTTGTTCACATTGTTGTTTACACTCAAATCCGATTTATTACACTTTGCGCGTTTAAGAATGGATCACCTATCGTCTCACTGATGCGTGCAATAGGTGACATAGTTGGAAACGTTTAAAATGTTTTGCTCTTCTAATTATAATTCATAATTTATAAATTCTATTTATGTCAACTATCACGGAGACTTTAATAACATTCCATTTTCGTCATAGCGTATACTTTATATTATTAGCTTTTTCGTTGCCGTTGCGAGATTTTGGTACAGCAAGTTCTACATTTTAGTTTGTATTTTAACAATTTAAATATGTTTGATATTATTAAGGTCTTGTTTTCATCTTTAGTACAATGAAAAAACAAGGATCGGTCAGCGTTAATCTAGCTCACAACTTATGTATATATATATATATATTCGTTCCCATCCTACTTTAAGAGTCCCTCCGTCAGCCCGGCGCGTCGGCATTAATTATCCAAATTCAGCCTCTTATGCCATTGGCGAGCTCTCGATCCTTATCGGAGAATCCGTCATCTCCTTCCTTGGGCATCCTCCCAGTCCGACCCCATCCCGTTCCCCACCCCGCTCGCTCACCGAAATCAGTTTCTAGGCAGGCTGTCCAGCCTCCCCTTTCAGGAGGTGGACCACGTCGTCCCCCGACGACGCTCCACAAGAGGCCGTTAACCCCGTAGGGCCGAATATAGGGACCGCACGACGTCCTCGCGTGTGTGGATTACACACGCACACCATGATAAGAAGAGAAAGCGTCGCTTTTGCGTCTCGGCAAGGACGCCTCTTCTCGCGGGGTTGACCGAGACGACCGTGAGGGAGAGCACAGGATAAGTAGATATGTGTGCATGTGTGCGTGTGTGTGCATGTGTAAGTTTTGCGCGTACCCAGGGGTCCGGGTGGGTTGCCTCCGTGACAGCGTCCTGACTAATGGTCGTCCTGCATCAGCCTTTGGCGTTCTCTCTCTGTCTCTTTCTATCGCTTTTTCTACGACTCCTCGCTATATAGCAAGCAGGCTCGACTACTCATCTACCATCCCTGGACCACCCCGTCAGGCAGAAAGAGAGAGAGAGAGAGAGAGAGAGAGGAGAGAGAGAGAGAGAGCAGAGAGAGAGAGAGAGAGAGAGAGGGAGAGAGAGAGAAGGAGAGGAGAAGAGGAGGAGAGAGAGGACGAGAAGAGAGAGGAGAGAGAAGGAGATAAGAGAGAGACGAGAAGAGAGAGAGAGAGAGAGAGAGGAGAGAGAGCTGAGAGCCCGTTGTGCTTTATCTCCCGACACGAAGAATCGAGCAATTGTGAGCTTCTCCTAACGAAAGAACAAGGGTGTGTTCGTGCCGCTGCCGCCCCCCGACCCCCACCGCCTGGAAGATATCGGATTGAATTGTGTGTATGGATTGCACACATACACACACAACACACACACACACACACACACCACACATACACACACACCACAACACACAACACACACACACACACACACACACCACACACACACATTTGTGAGAACTTGAGTTTAATAGATGCAGGGGAAGAGCGGTGAAGTAGAGGGACAAGGAAGGGGTACGAGTGTATTAGAGCACGTTTTTGCTTGAGGCGCGCAATACAGGGTGGAAGGATGGGTCGAGGGGATGAAGCGAATGCGCGAGACCGAGTTTTCCGAATATAATCGCAGGATTGCCAGGATGCGCTTTTCAAATCGAGGTGACGTGAAGGGCTTACTTTTTCTTTTGTTTTTTTTTTCTCGGTACCACTCAGGAATTCTACTTCCCGTTTCTGTCTGATTTATCGCATTTTTCGCGTTTCGCTTCTAACATATGCAACGAATTAAATGAATTGAAGCGTACATTATTGGTGAACAGTTGCGTTTACTTTGTTGTATATGTGTATCATAGGAGTTGCTCTTCGGAAGTTGGAATTTTAACAAGTGCCTTCATTTCTGAGGCTTTTGACTAGAACATTTTTGGATAATTCAATGCATCGTTAAAGTTTCATATGCGTGTTTAACGACTGACAATAGAAAGAAGATTATTTCTATATCTACTTGGAGCTATCAGAACGATTCATAAGGAATTAAACAAGAATTCTGTAAAGTTTTAAAGGATAACAAATAAATGTATGTAAGTAAATGCATTCTTATTAGTAATTTCCTCAGATCTTATAATGATTAGTGTTACAAGTTTAAAATTCATTAAATCATGACTAAGAGAAGTATAATACACACTTTTACATTGCACAGAATTGTAATGTACACTATAATAAAAATTTAATTAACAGCAGCATTAACACAACATTAAGAAAGCATTAACATAATGTCAAAAAGTCACCGGAACAATGGAAGTTGCACTTGCAGTATAGCTATATATATATATGTACAGTTCTTCAATGTTCCAACAGGAATGATATTTGGATACAGCATTAGGTAGTTTCGATGAATGTCGCTTGACTTGCTTGAACCGAGATCTCAATCCGCGAATGATCCAATTTTTAGTCACATATATGGAATTTTTAATATTTATATGGATTAATATTTTATAGTCAGGCTATTACCTCGATATGGGTCTAGAAGCACAATTATGCGAAGATCGCATTCAAATAATCTATCAGTATATGTTGCGTATGAATTAAAGCAGCGATTTATTACTAAGAAAATGTGAATATAAAGAGTAAATTTGGGAAAATGGAAAGTGTCATCGGAGACTATTTGATTCATCCTTTTTTTGACACTTGGATATCCCGTAGCTGAGGTGTGTCGTTGTGCTACTATTCTAATTCAAAACTATCCGTGGTTCCGCCATTATTTTCTATTATATACTATATACTATATATATATATATATATATATATATATATATATATATATACTATATATATAGTACTTGATCAAATACTTATTAGTATACTTGCAGCCATTGGAAAATTTGTTTCAATCTTTTGAATAGGGAAGGAATGGGGGGAGACTTACATATCTATCATTTGAGAAAATTTATTTTGACATTATTACACAAAGATAAATCCTTGGATTATTTCAGAAATGATGTTAATTATTTTAAAAATTGCAGTTTGTATACCAAAATTAAGTACAAAGATCTATATATATATATATATATATATATATATATATATATATAAACTTATTGTGCAAAAGAACAGATTCTCTTCTCTCGCACGAAAGAACTTTTCCACTTCAACGGATCCCTCTATTAAAATTTAAAGCGCGGTATTTTACGTCGTTAGCATTGTCCATGAGGGGCCATTTGCTTCGTATTATCGCGATAGTGACATTATCCCTCCCTTGCGAAAATATACAAGCAGCCTCACCGCCCGTCCCACCGCCAAAAGAGGACTCAATTCCATCGTCCACTCGTCGCGATCCGCCATAAAAATCCCCGGGAGCAACATTCAGTTGTAAATCGCTCTACCCGCGCGTTGCGCCCCGTGTACGAGATTTTTCAAACCGCCGCTTTGCTTCCTACATAACTAGGGAGGGAAAGGTAGGGGGGGGAAGAGTGAGCGAGCGAGAGAGAAACAAGGAGAGGGAGAGGACATGAAATCGCGCGCGCTCACCAGCGAAAGAGAGTGCGAAAGAGAGAAAGGGAGTGGCGAGGAGGGAAGGAGGACGGGAGGACGAGAGGAGGGAAGGCAGTCAACGAGCGAGGTCTGCAAAAAGTGCGCGCGAGAGAGAATGAGAGAGAGAGAGAGAGAGAGTGAGCGAGATAGAGAATAAGCCGGGGAAGAGACAAAAGCGACTGTGGTATAGGGAGCGAAGCGTTATATATATATATATATATATGTAAAGGACGAGGTGGATGGGGCACGGGCAGCCCCGGCGCGGAGGGGCGAGGGAGAGGGGGAGAGGGGGGGAGGGACGCGCGCGATCGCTTGCGGAGCCGCGCGGCTGACGCGGGCGCAAAAAGCCCCGGCGCTGTCTGGTGCGCTTTTTGCGGCAGCGGGATGCCGCTCCCGCTCCCGCTCCCGCTCCCGCGCGCGCGCGCGGGAAGAGCTGCGACGCTGCCACTGCCGCAGCGCGGCCTCGGAGTCCGGGGACTCCGCGCATCGCATGCAGCAGCGACGGCGGCTGCGGCGGCGGCCGGCTTCTCCGGATAAATGCGAATAACCGCTTAGAGGTCGCGTCCTCTAAAAATTGTATGAAAATCCATATATTATGTTTATTATGTATACAAGATCGGGAAAGAGATCGGGCGATATTTTAGTCCTCGGTGGATATAGCAGAAGATCGCTGACTATTCTCGTGCTGTCGCTTTTGTTTTTTTTATTACAATCTTATCATTTCGAAGAGATTTTTAGGAAGAGGACAATTTTGTATCCGAGTTTTGCGTTTGACCCCTACCCCCACCCCTCTCTATCTGTCCTTCTCCATATTTCTACATTTCGCCTTCTCGTAGATCGATCCCTAGTCTTTCCGCATTTAATTGATTACTTCATGGGAGTAATACCCGCCGTATTAGATCTACGGAATTCGTTTCTTTCAAGACCGTCGTCACTATATAACAGTTTTTTTTTTGTGCCTCACCAAGGCCAGACGAGATTCGGTAAAATATTGCCCAACAAAGTATTGGCTTGGTCTTGTATAAGCATTGGGATTGTCGGCGCTGTCATCATTACACGGCACTGGCTTGGTATTGGTTTTAATTTGGAAAATTTGGCTAATTTACAGCAGTTAAAATAATTAAACAGTTACAAGACCAAGTAAATCTTTAAATAAATAACAGTTTTTCCCACCCAGCCTCTGAAAATTACATGGCCAAATGATAAAAATTGAATGGCTTCATTGTTTAATGAACCTCTACTGCTTGAGACGACGATGCTTCGGCGTGGGAAAATTCGTTCGGCAGGGACCCACGTTAGAAAATCCGTTAATTTATATGAAACCAATAATATTCAAAACAACTGGAAAGTTGTCTCTCTGATACATTTTTCAAATAGTAATTATATTATTTCACTTTTATAATGTGGAAAATTGAATACATGATTGCCATAATACTCGGATTATTATGTGCAAAATTAATAATGCACATATATTTTGATTAATAATAAAAGTAGACGATAAAACTATTTTTTTTATGATGGTGATAATGACTTGATTTGCAGTAATCTTGAATATTTCAATAATATGTAAATCTCTGTTGCATTTGAGATTTCAAATAACACAGTGCAACCAAGATCAAGACTCTTACAACACCTAGTGAAATAATCTTACCAAGACCAATAATCCCGTGACACAAGTCTGTGTTCTTAGTCTTGGATCTCTTTTATACGGTCTTGCTTGTAATGGGTCTTAGATTCCAGTACGAGACAGGACAAAAATTATCGAGCTGAATTTTTGTCACTACTGAAAAATCCAGTCGAAACGATTGGTAAAAGCGCCACCGAAAAATTCGGTTGAAGAGAATCGATCTTGGACCAACAAGTAGCCTCGACCCGGCAAGAAAAATACGGCGTTCAATGTTAGTATACAAACCCATGCCTCTACCGTCTGAGTCAACGACTACTCTTATATATATATTATTTTCATGCATTTTTTAAGACAAGTGCGTTTCACATATTCTTGAAATATTAATTTATAAAGTTACAAATAATGCATCGCATTAAATGAATGTAATGTTTATATCTTGTTGTTATATTCTTGAATTAAAAGATACAATTATGTCAGTGAAACGGAGACTCACCAGAGCCCTGTATGTGGTAATATTGAAACTTAAGATAGTAAAAATTATTTATTGGTGCACGTAGTTGCTAAAGGTGTGAACCATTAACATGTTTGTTCCAGAGAGGTAGACAACGGAAAGGCTGTGATGTTCCATATGAATATATTATAGAAGTTTCTTTATGTACATTTTACTCTCCACACTATTCTGTATATTATACATATGTAATACATACATCATATATATACATATAATAGTGCAGAGGAACGCAGAAAGAAAATTAGATGTAGAAGAATCAACAGTAAAGACGTATTTTCAAAAGTCAACCAAGCAGTCGTCTGATCGGATTCCATGGAGATGACCCAGTTAGGTTATAAGAATGCGACCTTGAAGAAACAAGAAACATTGAAAGTGCAGATGTTTTTGGCATATTGTATTTCCAAATTTTTCTTGTTTACGTTCTTAATCTTAGCATTCAAACATTATTAGCACCGTTAATCGTTGAAATAATATATACCATTAGCTATGTAGCTTGTATAAAAAATTCATATATATATATATATATATATATATATATATTAACACTTAGGAATGTGTGAAATCATGTGCGATAAATAGTAAAAATACATATAGTAATTATAATATGAATCAGGTTTGTAATTTTATTTGCAAAATTTCCATCCCAAAGCTATATGCATAGACGTCAATCATATTCTATAATACATATAATGCATATAAGTAATAAGTGCGTTGGACTTGCAAAATTCGCAGCAGGTGACTAGTAATTGAGCAATTCCGATTTGTAAAGAGAATACTAAAAAAAAAAAAAAAAAAGAAAAAAGAAAAATAGTCGTACAGTCGATTATGAATGCAGCTTCAAGATAACATTTAACAAATCTTTGACAAGGTTTCATTGGACAAACATGCTTTTCTGTAATAGTTGTGAAATAATATTTGATTTTTTTTTCATTTATGAAGAAAATTGCGAAAGATAAGTTTTTTAATCGATGACGGGTGAAGAAATATATATATATATATATATATATATATAGAGAGAGAGAGAGAGAGAGAGAGAGAGAGAGAGAGAAATGATACTATTTTATTTTTGCCCAGCATATTGTCTTCAGAACAAAGTATTTTCTACACAATATAACAATCCGCGTCCTCGTATATTAAAGTTTCCCTACATTCGTTGAAATAGCGTTCGACATATCGCAAATTCGCTTCCGCAACGAAATAAGCCGTGTTATTGCACGCGTGTGTATATATATATATATATATATATATATATATATATATATATATATATATATACACACACACTCGCGAAGCACCATCAGTTCGGGATCATTCGAAAATAACGCCGGATCTCCGCCTGACTAAGCAATTTAATGCTTCGCCGCATCGTCGCGTTCATACGGGCCTGAATCTGGTGCTTATTTATCTGCACGTATATCTTTTTTCTTTCCTTCTTTCTTTCTTTCTTTCCTCTTTGTTTTTATATGATGCCGAGCCACGCACGCACGCGGCATCTATGCTGGAAATTAGCGCGTACAAGTTTTACGTAGACGGAGCTATGTATGAATGTCGGAGGTCGTGTGATTATCGATCTAAAAGAAATTGATTGGGCGTATTATTGAGAAATTGAGCATTGGAATTTTGAGATGGTGTATGGGATTATAAATAAGTTGCGTGCACATATGTTCTTGCGTATATTATCGTAAATAAGATTATTTCTGAATTATTTCGGTATAATTTTTTATTAAATGATCACTGATTTCACTTTAAAATAAAATTTGACGATATAAGAACGAGACTGTGCGCGACTAGGATTGATAGTCGTGACGTCATGTGTGCCAGATGTCGCTAAAAGTTGAGTACCTTACACATACAGTGTAGCATAGGATTCCGATGAGACTTTTCATAAATTGGTATCTCAGAAGTATAACATTTAATTTGAACGAATGAAACTTGTTGTTTAATAGTCTGTAAAAGACTACTATAATTGTACAAAAAAAGTCTCCAAATTGTTAATGATCCAACGTTGTTAATTTCAATGTTTATTCTGTACTTTGAAGTTACCGATTCATTAAAAAAAAAAAAAAAAACTCAATTAAGAACCTTATAAAATGAATCCGTAAATTAACGCACTCTTTTTTAAGTGATTGCCAATAGTTTTATGAACAACATTATCCAAAATCATTATTCATTATCCAGAATCCGAATTATTGAAAATAATCGAAGATCATAAAATAGCAACGAATGCATTATAACGAGAAGCGATCGTAATTTGTTCCCTGATCCGAGGATATGAGCCAGCTTCCGATACAATCTTAAATTATCACATATGGACGAACCAAAAGAAACTGACGTCAAACCACATTACAAGTATCCTCGAAGCGTCTTCCAACAACAGTAGACGGGTATTACATCAGGGCATGAATACCACCACAGTCGTATCTACTATCGCGTTCCCACATATATCTGATGATATTCATCTCCGAGCCTACCTATATAGCGAATGAATTATCGCCCAAGTTACATAGCTATATACATAACAAAAGATCAAGGGTAAAAGCAGACTCGCGGGGCGCGATCCCATATAACAAGCGGAGTTGTATATCTATATATATGAGAGTACCACCATTCATACATCCCTATCCGCCCGCCCCAAGGATCGCTTGAATATATATAGGTACGTATATATAACTTTCACCTGCTCTCACCTGCGCGCGTATTTAATCTATACCTCTCGTGCGAGGTTCGTATGTGCGCGCGTTCCCTACAAGTAATTCATATATACATGTATATACCTTCATCTATCGGATTACGGTTAAAAAGAGCAAGTGTGTTGTTTGTCGGTTAGAGAGATGAGAAAGAGCGAGAGATATAGAAAAAAAGAACCATCGTTCACGACCTTGGCGATGACAGTGAGCGTCTCTCTCCTGCTCACGTGCGCATTCTAGGTCAGCGCACTGAGAAGCTTCACGAGCTCGGGCAACAGATAGAAAGAGAGAGAGAGAGAGAGAGAGAGAGAGAGAGAGAGAGAGAGAGAGAGAGAGAGAATGAAAGATGGTGCTCGCGCCCCTTCCTTTTTTCGACGTATACTTTCGTACATATCCCCGAGAGTTTGCCGAGATGATGATGATGGAGGAGCTGGGTATAGAGTTCAATGAGGACCTTTGAGTACCATTGAGGGGATTGGGGTCAAGGAAGTTCAAGACGTTCATGGGGGAGAACGAAACAATGTTATAAGGATAATTTTAACCGAGCTTCGGACGAAACTTTCACAGCCGCTTACGTATTATTTTCGTGCAGATTAAGCAAGAATGTATAGGATCTGCCCAATGGTCCACTATATGTATATATATATATATATATATATATATATATATATATATATATATATAGACATATATATAGACATATATAATACTATTCTGTAAGACTTCACGAGCTGAAAATAAATTAGTGCAGGATCAAATATATTGCGTCATAGTATTAGAATACCTTTTCTAAACACAGGTCCTCTATTAACATAAATTATTATCGTTCAGTAACCAAATGATACAGCATTTTTTTCTATTTTTGAAAATTAACTATAATACGATATATACAGTACTATCATGCAACGCAATGGATTAAACACAAGCTCGATCTATCCCTTGGGTGTGTGTATAGATATATCATCCAAAAAGGTCCCTGAACCTTCATCACCAGTGTATATACACTACCACCATAACCTCGTTAGCACGACATACCCGCCATCGGCCTTAGCCAGCACATCCTTTTGCGCCATTACTCATTACGCCTCGGCTGTATATAGCGAGGGGCTATCGATCAATTACAAAGCACAAGGGTCCGGCCGGCAAAAAGAGAGAGAGAGAGAGAGAGAGAGAGAGAGGAGAGGAGAGTCGGAGCGCCAAAAGGAAAAAGCCCTATATAGCCTGCTGTATAACCGCGCGCAATTCACCCCAAGAAATGAGCGGGTATTATATATAGCGTATTGCCGCCGTGCCTTGCCGTGTTAACTCTCCCCCCCCTCTCTCTCTCTCTCTCGAGCTTCGAGTTTTTGCTCCGCACCCTTGCACATCCTGCGCGCCTGCAATCATCATTCGCGAGAGAAAGAGAGAGAGAGAGAGAGAGAGAGAGAGAGAGTGAGGGAGGGAGTGGTGTGCGTGATCACGAGGTGAGCGCGAGTTACGGAAGAAAAGGGTGGTATATAGTTTTCGCGGGAGGAAGGAGCGGAGAGAGTGAGAGAGAGAGAGAATAAGTGAGGAAGGCAGAGCGAGAGTGCCAAGCGGCCAACGCGCGGCCACGTCTAACCCGATATAAATAGGTTCGTTTCTTGCGGGCCTTAGTTAAACAAAGTTTCACCGGGACGAGAAGGACCTGGCGCGGGAACCGACGTAGAGGGGGAGGAGAGGGAGGACTAGGAGCTCACCGATGCGGGGTGCGGGAGGAGAGAGAGAGAGGGTTGAGAGGATTTTCCGCAAAAACATATCCCGACTATACGTACAGTCCCTATATATATGCTTCCATGCATGTGTACTGCGTATAAGAGTGCGGGCACCCTAGTAAAGACACACACATATACATGCAAAGGGTGTCCCGCACGAATTTATCGTCCCATATATATACCAAAGAGGGAGATGAGATAGGGTGTGTAGGGGGGCGGATATTCGGGATATATTGCTGTTCTTGTACGCGCGCGTTACTGGACAACGCTGGATTATTGATGGTCCGATGCATTTTAATTCGGAAAGAGCGGGGAAGAGGAGGATTGATCTCGTCCTCTGTCCTCTCTCTCCTCCCACTCCGCAGAGTTATTTTGCCTTCGTTGCGATGACCGCTTACCGTGGCTTTGGTAATTTTGTGATATATATGTTTGTATCTATGTATATGTATATGTATATATATATATATATATATATATATATATATACACATACACGGTGAATTAAAATTAATGATCATCGTTAGAGAAAAGTATGGTAAGCTGAGCGAAAATGTTTAAGAGAACGGTATGCATAGCGTACGTTCGAGAAGGTTCATGCAAATTAGGCAGAATGTCGGGTAATCCAAGCAAAAAAGGGTCATTAGGCAGGTTCGGATGAATACGCGTGTACCCAATGTCAGAGAGCAAGGTTTAGAGTAATTAGCGAGCATAAAATTACGAGCACCAAATTGCATTAGCGATCGAGTGAAGCGATCGTGGGGCGAGTGCACAGCATTAGGCCTTGTCTGACGAAGATTATTTTTAGTATACTTGGATTGTGAAAGACGTTCTTTGAATTTATCCTGAAGTCACCTAACTCTTCTTCAATAACAATATATATGTGGAGAAAATGGTAAGTTTGATGTACCCAAAACATTCTATATATAGCTAAACAAGCAAAGACAAATTCATTTAATTACCGCAATTGACGCCGCTAGCTTCCTAAATATATTCGCTGAACTATATTCGGGTCTCATCGAACGAGTCCCCAATGCTACTTCTGATTAAATCTGGAAATTCAATATAAATTAGTATTGTCGCATAACGAAGATATATTAAATAGTCAAGTATCTTTTGCCCTTTGCCCATGAAACAACTCGGGATCTCGTTTCTGATGCACAGATCGTCGGCAGTGATCGGGGCCACAACCGAGATTTACGATTCCGTTCGACGAGTAACAACTTCCGCCGATAGCATGGTAAACAAAATTGCCATTATCATTGAGAGCGAATCATCGCCATCGTCCACTTGCAGCCACGTTTTCAATCATCACGGGTACAGCTTAGGACAAGATAACGTTTGTACACCACGTGGGCCGTCGACGAAGAGGGATGAGAGCGATGAAAAACTACACAGTATGTTAAATAGGGATAGAGAAGGGGATACGTAAGTCTTAGCTGTACTCGTATAGCATTCGATTCCAATATAAATACATATAGTCGGATTAACCGGTGTCATCTGTTTATACTTCAACCATAAATTTTTAAAAGTAACACTACTTCTTGAAACTCCATACTACTACCAACCACTCTACTCATATTTTATAGCTTGAACATATAAAGAATATGTTTTGTGTATATGATATATATAGCAAATAGTAGCAAGTGAAAATTGTGTATCAACCTCGGTAACGAGCACTCGCGTGTAAGTGAAGTGGTCAATGTCTATCCTGCATCGGTCACCATTAGTGCATCCGTTAACCCGTATACGTGCAATATCATTTGCTGCGCAGGATAAAGATTGCACACAAAATCAATGTATTGCAGAGTTCGTTTCCTTTAGCGATGCATTCATCAGTCGCAGAATGGATCGAAGAAACAAAGATCGAAACATACTCACTATTCTTTCTAAGTAGAATGTATAAAAAATCAAAATATACTCGTGATCATAAATAATCACCAAGAATGGCTTTTTTCTTCGCTTATTACGACGTCGATGATATCAGATCAATTAAATAAAATCGCGATATATAACTTATTTTCTATATGTATGGATTACTTATTATAGGCTTACATAATTCTATATAATATAGAACTTTGTATAATTTTGTTTTAATTGGACAAGAAAAAACACAGTTGAACGAGGTCTAAAAAGGTCAAAATAGAGTTGTAAATTAAAAACAGTACACATTAATTTGGAACATATTATGAAGACAATCAATCTTTTTCGATTTCTTGCAACTTATTCTTACTTTCAATCATATTTTTAAAATCAAAGTTTTACCCAGAGTCTAAATCACCATCAACTTTATTGTACAATGTTCGGAACACATCTAATAATTTCCTAGAATGAATCGAGCATACATATATAAAACGTCACAGGCTAGGAAAGAACCTCTTCTATTTAAACTATAAATCATCTTGCGTCAATAGTATTATGATAATATTAGAAAATGCAAGAAACAATATGAGTTAATTTTTTCTGAAAAAGAAAGTCATATAAAAAAAAATTGAATCGAAATATGGTTAAAAAATTTTCGAAAATCCTCTGGAAAAATATATAAAATAACATTTTGAATTAAAAAGCTTCTTTTTCGAAACTTAATAATTTTACTAAATCAAACGAATGGAGATTTCTTTTCGATCTTGCGGTCTATTTCAGTGGATCGAAGTAGAAGTATTAAGTTTCGAAAACGAAGCTTTTCAAGTCAATCTGTTATTTTTTATATTTTTCCAGAGATTGTGCGAAAATTTTTTAAACAAATTGTGATAAATATTTAAAATAAAAGATCAGGCTATGACGGCGATGTCCCGGTGGCGATGAGAGTACAAATAGATGGACCCATTAGAAATTTGGTAACGATTCGCCAATTGTATAAGTATCCGGCTTGTAAATTAATTATTTATGCACTGAATGGAACAAAATTTCATTCACTCTCAAAATGAATTAGTCAATGACTAATCGTTATAAAGTAGGATAAAGCACTGGAATCATTTTGAAGAAAGTCATACGAAAATCATTTAAGACATCTAACATAATCTTGATGCTTTATTAGTCATTCGAATCTTCAACTACATTATACATTAAGCTAAACCAAAATTCCGACTATCACCACGCAATTGTTTACAGCCGTAGATTCATATAACCGCTTAACCGTTATAACCAGGAAGCCTCAGGACCTTCCCGACGATACACAAGTCTAAAATCATCGATAATAAGAAACTTACTTCTCCTCTCCCCCTTCCCAGCGTTATCCCGCGAATCCCTCCCCCGCCCCTCTAGGGAATCCTTCGGACGCATTATCTCCGGGAGAGGGAATCCTGCGCGCCGTCGCGGCCGGATCGGAAACGCGCTCGACACCCTCCCCCCAATCCCCTCGCGGCGATCGCCAGAGCGAGACTAACGCGATAATAAACGGCGCGCGCGCAAGATCGGGCGGCCGCGTAGTTACACGAGTATATACGAAGGGGGGGGGGGGAGGGGATTTTTTGCCAACGCCGCTCGCGACTCCCACCTCCCCCCTTCTTTCTTTCATCGGTCTTTTCTTGTGACCAACCCCCCCCCCATCCCTTCGTCGCTGTCCTCCTCGATCACGTCGTCGTCGTCGTCGTCCTCTTCGTTTTCGTATTAGTTTCCGTTTTTCTACACTTGTTACTTAGAAACCTACCGTCTATACTTTTCTCGATTTTTTTCCACCTCCACTTTTACACTTTTACAAAAGTTTTCGCTTTTGCTCGGACGCCTAACGGTTTATATATATATATATATATATATATATATATATATATATATATATATATATATATAAGATTTTATTGTCGAATCCGAAATGGAGAGCTCCCTTTTATATCCTAGATGGTGTTCTGCTTCTATATAAATATCGAAAGAAGTAGATAGCGATATGACTGCATCGAGCGCATTATAGTATGCGTACCATGCACTTGGGGAGTAAAATTTTATTATAAAATTAGTTGCTTCGAGAGATCACTTGTAATTGTCATGAGTGTATATAATTTGAAAATTCGCATTAAAGTTGCATCGATCAACAGCGCTAGATCTTCTGGGTGAAGATCTTGCGATATTACGGATCTTTTTATAAGAAATGAATTTGATATATCGATACTCTCTGTTGTTTACAAGCACATAGTGATCAATTATTATTGGCGTGAATTATGTATAATCATAATGAGTAATGAGAACACAGAAACAGAACCATATATCAATAAGAAAGCATAATTCGTACATAATAATTAAACAAATTAAATTCTATAACAGGTTATAAAAAAAAGAACTTTGTACTTTTACCTTCTATTTTTGCTCTAGCGATTAATATCTTAATCTCATCGAGGAATGGATTTTCGATATCGAGTCCTAACTGCTATGTCAAAAGATTAATAAAATTAAAAAAAAGAGAAGCAAATAGTGAACAAGTTACATATGGGTCGAAATTTCCGAAGCTCTTATGAAATCATTTTAATTGAAATTCAAACGACCCTTGGAATAATCATTTCAATCTAATTGGAAACTGGAAGAATTTCTTGCAAAATTTATGATTGGAAAATACTCCAACCACATAAATAATCTTTTTTATAGACTTTCATGGAAAATCTTGATCTTTATAGTATTAATCATATATAAGGATTTAGATTTACTTAACTATTGAAATTGATTCTTTTTTTCTTTTTAAATTCTTAAAATGTTCATATTATACGATTTCAATAAATTATGAGAACGGAAATAATACCGGTTTGTAGAGCTCAAGTAACGTATAATTGAAATTTAGTTATTTTTTCGCGAATCCAACGATTTTTCCTTGTATCGTAATTTCATCTCCCGAGAAATAATTCACTGCCCGATATACCGCGAAAATAACCGGATCAAAGGGGCAGTAGAGAGGTGAAATAAAATTCTATACATTTATATTGATATACAGTTGAAAATTAGCTCGTGAAGTCGAGAAATGGAGCTTCCGATGGTAATCTTCGGAATTCCGTTATACAATCGTAAATTAAGACGAGTGATGAAAGTGCATTTTGCACAGCAAAAACCTGGGTAGCCGTGATAAGGCACATGTAATATATATATATATATATATATATATATATATATATATATATATATATATGTTTCAATGATCTGTTAAAATTAAATTTCTGACCGCGGTTAAAGTTTTTCCGAACATTATTATCAATGACTTTTACTATTTTGCTTTGAAGCGCTCAATTAATCTTGAATCTATACATTACTGCGTACATTTTATCTTTTAATTTTATTATATAGTATTAAGAATTAGTATACATTGAAAACGAATGAAAAACGTGTATAATGAAAAGAATTGAAATAACGCAAGAAACACCTGCGAGAAATCTTATCTTATCATAATTTGCGTTCACGTCTTCTTGTAAAACATCACCGCTTCGTAAATTTCGGGTCAGCTCGTCCCCTACTTTCACTCCTCTTTAATATATATATATATATGAGGACGAATATACTACAAACGAAACATATCGTTATACATACGCATTCCAATCCCCCGCTAATTAAGACCTTATGCCATCTCTTTCCGATCTTGACAGGTATAATTGCCGCCTCTGGTCTTCGAGTCGATCCCCTCCCCTTAGCTATAAGCATATATATGTGAGGGAAGTGTACTCAAGCGTATATTATATACCCATATATCGTATATTTGCATAACGAAAGATTACTCGCACGCGCCGGGCGCGCGCGCTTCGAACTTTTTCCCCTCGTCCGCAACCCGCGCACTTCTCTCGTTTCCCGCATGTATATATATATATATATATATATATATATATATATTCAGCGCTTCATATGGAGTATATAAACGAATCGGTGGCGCCTCTTTTTCCAGCTTACTACATATAGAATAAGAAAATGCGTATAGCGCTCGCGCTCGCGCGACGCGCATCGTGACGTGTATATGTGTCGTATAAAGCGTGTAGAAGCGCATACACATTGAAATTACACGGGAGAACGGAGCTTTTTCTACACCACCTCACCTCTTGTCGACAGCTAGATTCATTCTGCCACCCCCCCCCCCACTTTTCTTCTTTATCTCCTTTTCACCCGTGGACCTTCTACAGTGTGTATACTTTTTCAATCGCAAATTTTCCTGAACGAACGAAGCTCGTTAAAGACTCGTTTGTTTCTTCGAGGCATTTTGCAATGTATTTATATTATACCTATAATAATAATAGAATCGTCGAGATGCATCAACTCGAAGGGACCGTCGGGAGCTTTCCGATGCTTCGGACTTGTACTAGATAAGCAGAACATTTTTTTATTTTTATTGATCAAACGGATATCTCGAAGAATGAAATAAAATAAAAAGGATGTAATCGATTGCATAAAAAATGTCGAGATTTAAATTTAATTTTGAAATTTCTAGATTACATCTTGTGTGAACGCCGCGATGGAATTTTAGAATTTCTCCCCGCCCCTCCCCCAGAAATATCGCGCGTATCGAAAAAATTTATAAAACAAAAAATTTATATTTTAATAAGATGTAGAATAGTTGTTTCAAAAGTTTTTTTCTCGATTATTTTACTGACTTTCCGAGATAAATTTAACAACAACCTTGTTTTTTTGAATTTCGCCACGAACGTTTAATTTTCACCAAAGGCCACTACCATATTCAGAAGCGACTCTAACAAAATAAATAAATAAAAAAAAATAAAAGAAGAAAAAAACAGAAGTGTACAGATTCTCGGCAAAACTGGATAAGAGGAGGGGGCTGACTGAATACAGCCACGGCGCCTCCGATGCCGGCGGAGAGCCCCCGAGATAAAATGTTTGAATTTTTCTCCAGAAACGTCGCTTCGACTCACAAAAAAGACACAGAACAACAAATGTGTACAATTTCTTTTCGAAATGTTTTTTAAAAATTTTTCGTACACTCTCTCGAGATAAATCCGAAAATGTTGAAAGCTAAGAATTTTGAAGGATTTTGCATGAACAATCAATTTTCACCACAATATTCGTAAAGAGTATTCCAAAAAAACACAAGTATAGAAATTTTCTTTGTGCGTCGCAAGCTATCTCTTGGAAAGAAGTTGATTTCTGTCAATATATATTTTCTTCGAATTAATTTTTTTTTTTCAAATGAAATTACTACTTCTTTGTATTAAATATTTTGATCGAGGCCTACGATGGCTCGATCCCTAGAGCCAAGGACTAGTAACTATTGGTGATCCGAGTTCAATCCCGGTCTCGGCCGATTGACACAGGCACCGCTGTAATAATTTACATGTATTTTGTTTACAAACACATCGTAGACCTCCGTCGCTGATTAGCACCGGTATTTGGAAGCATAAATAGAGCAACGTTAAATAACAAAAAAAAAAAAAAAAAAAAAAATATTTTGATGATATTAAAACAAAAAAATCAATGCTTAAAAATAAAAACTGTTTTCGATACCGTCTGCGTTTGGCAATATTATAATATTTTAATGCTTATCGCAAATAAATACCTATTTTCAGAAATGAAAATTTAGATTATCTATGTACAAATGACGACAATAGGAATACTGTATTTCTGAAAGTCACAATTGGTCGAAGCAAATAAATACACCAGGAAAATCGACTTACGACTTTATAACATTTTCAGAAATGAATTGGCCATAATATACAAAGTTTACCAAATCCTTTATCCCCGCCAATTGTAAAATACAGGCTGCGTCAGCACAACGACTTCTATCAGTCTTCTCACCGCTTTCTCATTCCCTTCTGCTTATGCGAGCGAGCAGTCAGGAAGGATAAAAATCATCGTTCACACGGTTTTTTTCAAAAATATTAGTTCACGACGCATTGTAGAATCATCATCTAAACCCGTACACAGATCAAGTAAATTGAGACAATGTGTGAATACCAGAGCACGGATAAAATACGGTATTTTGTGTGGGTAACAACATGTTTTGACGCCCGGAATGGCTGCGATTCTCGGGATTCGAGTTTCTCGTTATTGCTTTTTTGAAACGGACATATAAGGCATAATATTTATCGGGGCGGTTCGATGATGGTTCAATGAGATGGTACTATAGACAAAGAACCCGTGATGGCTGCTGACGATTCAATATATATATATATATATATATATATATATATATATATATATATATATATATGTATGAGACAACTAAACTTATAGAGGACCAATATTCAAACTTCTTTGATGAATTTTCTTGTTTTTATTTCTGAATGTTTCATCAATTCATTTTTCTCCTTTCACAACAATTCATAAATTATTTTGTTACTGTTAATTTACAGAGGAATAATACTATTAATTTAAATAAAATAAATTTTGATCTGTTTTTCTATAAAATATTTTAAATCTACATAAATTTTTTAGTGAATAAAATTATTATTGAACCTTTAATAAAAATATCAGAAACACTGATCAATGAAAATATACCTAATCGTTGATTGGCGAATTTCTTGATATAGACGTAGCCGCGTAACTACCTATAAATAATCATTGAACTGACAAAGCTGAATGCTATAAATTAGAAAAGAGTAAGTTGCATTTTTTACATTTGTTTTATTTTTGTGTGTATTGTATTAATAAATAAACAAATCATTAATGGAAATAATACTAAGCATTCTATTCTATCAAAATTTGAATTTTTCGCTGCTAGGTGGCTACTGAAACCTTCGATTCTAGCAAGTGCTTTAGAAGAATATCTGTATTATGTAAAAAAACTTTTAGAATTTATATATTCAAGAGAACAAAAAGAAGATTGTCGCGTTATCAATTGTGGGTTTGCGTTTGCGTTCAATTGCCATTATTATTAGAATTAAAGATATCAATTATGTTAGCAATTATGTATCACAAATACACTGTCTATATTATGTTATCAAGCTTACCGACACATGGGATCCTCAAAATAACAATGCCAATATACTTTAAAATTAATTTTTATTTTTTTAAATGAAGAAAATACGACCTTCGATGTAGATAATATTTGTTTAAGTGAAAACCATATTTTTCAGAAATAATAGAATTTTTTTTTAATTAAGGATTAATAAAATTTTAAAAAATATTTATGTAATTTTCTTCAACTGTTTGAGTTAAAAAATAAATTGTTTGATGTAAGGAAAACATAATAAAGAATATTTCTTTCATTTTCATGATTAAGAAGGGTTATAGGATGTGACTGTTAGGAGAATATCTTAGAATTTTTGAATCGAAATGGGTTTCATACATTAAATGTGCAGAACACTAGTTGACAGACGCAACTAAAGCACTTTACTCGAGCAACAAGTTACAGAGAACAAGGATTAAAGAGAAAAATTACATTTCGGCAGGGTGGCCGTTTGATTTTGGGACAAGAGCTTAATGGTTAATATTTAACATTGAACCATTTTTTTCTCTCGAAACATGATTGTTTAAACCAGCAACGCTCTATAAATTAAACGATGTTTTTTATTATTATTTAAAATTTTAACTAAATTTTTTATATTACATTTCTGATACATAGATCGTATTATCCCGACGAGTACAAGGGATTTTCGATTAGTTGATTTGATCTATTACTTATACAAATAAATAATGACAGCTCTTTCAAGCAAAATTTAAAGAATTACTTCAAATATTCGTTAATTACACAAAAAACTTTTTTTTTTAAATCTCCTACGTGATTGGGCTTATTTTGTATGCAGATGAAAGTATAGAATTTTTTCTTTTTCCAAAAAATTTTTTCTTGTCCCAAACAGAAATTTGTACTACAATAAATTAAACTATGCTTTGTGTCACGGAACGTCTCAAATCGAAGAAGCATCGGTAAAGTAGTGATTAAGCCGATATTTTTTGTTATTTTTGAAAGAATATTTTTCCGGTTTGCATAAATACCTTGTGAACAACATATTTAAATGGCATTAGTCTATTACATTGTCTTCTGTAAAAAAATCCTGAAGTAGCTATTTTAGGCTGTCATGGTATAATTTTAGAATTCATTTTGCTATCCTATATAATAGAAAATTTCAGAGAAAACTTAATCATTTGTAAATATGCTAAAATTATCAGAAAAATGTTTTTATCTTAACGGCAAATCACTAAAAATAGTTCCTTTTTCAGATTTATATACTTTTATACCGTGGATAAGAAAGAAAGATTAAAGTATAACGTAAAAATACTTTTACATAAATACATCTAGTGAGACTTGAATGATAGCCTTAAAAGCAGAGATTAGTTGTATTTCTATATTTATTTATTACATAATATCCACCTAATAATATTTCATAAAATTGATTAAATCATTTACTTTTATGGCGAAAGCACCAAACACTTCAATATTTACCATTATAGAAAATATATTACTGGGATTTTTGATATTTTAATCCCTCTCAAGTTGCAAAAAGATTATACCGTTAACGGAAAATCGATTAGCTCAGATTTAAAATGTAACGGTAAGAATTTCGTCCTACCATTATACAAAGATATAGAGGAGTTTGTAGTAATAAAATGGCAACACTCTCGTAAAATTATCCGCTCCAATTTCTTATGAGTCTTGTTGCTGTACATTATAACAATGTAAAAATTTTTAAAAAAATATCTATAACATAAATTGTCGGGAGCGCGATGCGATGGAACTACGCACTTTATTCCTTTTCTCTTTAATAACGGTTACGCTTGGCATTAAAATTCTGAAGCAATAGATCGTCATTGAATAATTTTGCAGGCCTTTTTTGCGAATTAGCACGAAGAAGGAAAATTCAATCTGCGCAGCTTTTCCACGTGAAGGTTTTTTCATTCACTTTTTTTTCACCTTCATTTTTGCATTAATTAATTATCGCTTAACTGAGAGCAGTATTTAATTTTATTATAAAACGAATATCTTGAAAATTCATTCGAAAAACAAGGATAACATAGTTTCAAGTATGTAAATCTTATTATCGATGTTTTTTAAATAATTATAATTATTATTGTAAAATGTATCTTTGTAAGTACTGCTGTTTCTTTATCTTAAAAAAAGGGAATGTAGTAAAATGCTATACGTTGAAAAAAATTTTTTCTTCTTTTTTAAATTCGATATCAATTGTATAAAACACGCGAACAAAAAAATCAACAGACACCCCGTAAAAATGCGTCTATTTTAAGAGGATCAAAAAATGTCGTAGCATAAAACCGTCTCGACGTTAAACGCGCAACACATTTCTTCTTCATTGCACAATCTTCGCGTACTTTTTGCAATCTAAGGTTAGCGTAGGAGCGCTCTTATTTTTTATCTTCCCTCCCTCCCCCCTCTCCCTTCCCTTTTATCGGTGCAGAGAAAATCGATTATAATCTCATTGATGATGGTTTGCCACTCCAAAGCTCTCATCCGTGAAATAGCAAGTGGATTAAGAAAAAAAAGATGCAAAAAATTAAAGCGCGAAGCGTTTCTGCTGTTTTTGTTTTTCCTTTCATATAGAAACTGTAATAATTCGTTGCATTTGTTTATTTTCTTTTCTTTTTAAAATAATCTTTCTCAAAAACTTTGCATACATCAAAATTCAGCACTTTTCTTTTTACATCGCGCCTCGATGATTGTTATTTGTCCTGTGGTTCATCTTCAATATACTGTTCTGAGATATTGGTACAGTTTAACAGACTGGAAGAAGACCACAACTCTGTTTTAAATTAAACTTTAATGAGTATTGCGCACTTTCGACTTGTTCTCGGTCGTTTCGTACAGTAATCGTTCCAAAGTAAAAAAACTATATGTAAGAAAGTATTGTGAGATAGATATCAATTAACCAAGAAGTAAAAAATATTCCATATACGTATAATAGAGAAATAATGTTTAATTAATTAACCTTCTTTTTGTAATTAATATATTATTTGACGTAGAAAACAAAATCACAAATACGCAGTTGTTTCATTTTTTTTCTTAAACTATAATCAATGTATTTTTCTGCGATCAAATTCTTCGAATTTTACATTTGTAAATTGATTTGTTTTTGATTTGATGTTTCAGAAACTGCTGTAAGTATTAGAATGTTATAAATAATACAGGCAAACAAGGGTAAAATCGATGTAAAATAGAGTATACTAGAGTATACTTTTCTAAAGTATTTTATGTGTTGAATCAGAACATGGATTAAGAATTGCTCGATGAAGTCACGTTCATGATATATTCTAATCTAAAAGTTTAAAAACTCTTTTTTCAACATATTTGGGGTACTGTAAAATTATATTTTCTAGAAAATTAGTAGGGATACTTGAAATTATTAGTCATTCGATTTAAAATTTTTTTGAGTTTGCTTGAATACCTATTTTTGTCATAAATATATGATCCTTTCAAATCTGTGCGTTACTTATCTAAGAAAATACAAGCCTAAAGAAACAATAAACTATCTCTTTAAATACATTACAAAAATTCGAATGTTTTTGATTTCTCTTACTAAAAAACCCCGTGAGCTTGTACAATTTAACCATCAATGACAACAATTTGTATATCTTCATTAAAGAATCTTTCAGTACGCAATCTTCATTAAACTATTTCCATAGAAATATAAAATCTATATTTTGCTCTTTCATCTATGTCTAGACCACATATAGAGGCGCATAAAAGGGGGAAAAGTCTTGTCCCCTTGTAACGGCCGGTCGTAAGGCAAATGATGCAGCTGTAAAGTACCTTCGAATCCCGGATTTGATAAATTCTTCCATAATATGTCGCAGTTTAACGGGAATTTGTCGCTGCAGCACAATCGCGATATTATATAGACATCAAGTAGCCGCGATTTTAGCGAGGGCGAAGAAGCGCTGCTGATGCGTGACCCGCATTGCATAATGCATTCTCTGCGGCTGTATATATATATATACCGGATGTACGGATCGACGGGGAAAAAAGAGCGTATTAACGATCCGTCGCGAGAAAACGTTTTAATCCAAACAGAGCCGCGAGGTGCTGGTGCACGGACTTTGAACTTCTTCGAGCGAAGTTTGCCGGGGATTATTTTTTTCTTACTCTGTATTACGTTATCGCACTGTATATAGATAGTTGCCGAAAACAGACGCGTGTTTAAACTATTACGGTGGTCACGCACACGGTCGAAGGGGCTTTCCGGGGGACTAAAGTTCCTGACATCGTCTTCAAATATTGCCAAGTGCATATTTAAAATGATCCCAGTTCAAATTTTTGTAAGTTAAATTTAACTAAACTAAAATCTTCTTTTATTAAAACAGAAATTAAATATTCTATGTCTATAACAAATGGGATCACTTATAGAATTAATGAAAGATGCTACTCTACGATAACAGAATAATTTTGAGGACAAATTATAAATCCTCTAAAAGTTTGAAATTTGATGAAAGCGACCAGCATTACTTCTTCTATTTCACATATTGAAATAGCATTGATATTACTTTTAACAATTTCAATTGCAAGTTTTAAGGTAGGAAGATAACTTGCATTATTAAAACAACAATAATAATAAAATACTGGTATAGATTGATAATGGTTTACCAAAGATTATTATTTTTAGCAATTTTAGTGGTAGTATCCAAACTATTAAGATCTCCAATTTTGAATTATTTGATAGAAGAGATCGCTGCGGAAAAAATATAGGATAACAACTTTTATATAAAATCTGTTTCGGTTCACGTTATTTTAATTTTCTAATCACTCATTATAGACCTATCCCCTCTAACATAGTCCCTGGCCGTCCAATGGCTTAGTTCAGGCCCGTTATCGAAGTGTGACAAACATTATCTGTCAAACTATCTGATAAAATACCACATGGACAGATGCCAGATAACCATAATTACAACACGCATACGCAAGATTCAAACTTAAAATTATCCACTCTTTTTTATTTCTGATATCTAAAAGGGAGCGTACCATGTACAATACGTTGACCTTGAAACAATCTCGAAGATGTAAATCAATGTGGGTTTCACACGGGCTCTTTGACATCTTATAACAACTTTGTACACGAAACAGTTTTACGAAAAATCTCATCCCGTCAATTTGTGTCTTGAGATAAATCCATTGACCTGTATTATATTAGTTATCAGAAACACATACGCGACTCTATTACAGTTTGATAAAAATAGTTTAGCCATTATCATCGGGTAATGTTTATGCGCGCACATTATCTATTATGTATATTAATCTAGATATTGTCTTTTTATATAGGCGGATATTGTATTTTCATTATAAATTACTTCTTGTGAAGATGTCATGCGGAAATTTTTTTTTTTAATTTAGTTTCTTTCTTTATGTGCTACATAATCGTCATTTTATTGTGTTCCTTTTTTCAATTGTAACTTATCTTTTTTTTACAGTTTATCGTAAAATCCTCGTTTAATTTTTCAGCATATACCAGCCACATTAGCGTAAAATATTTTTAGAAGTGTATTAAATTTTATTTTCTTTTGGAACCAGCAATAAATTTATGAAAGCTTTAGAAATCTGCGTTCTGGTCAATGTAAATTGAAAAAAGAAAATAAAGCTGAATTTACTGTTTAACTTCAATATCCACTATACCAACATCATAGATATTTATTAATCATCACGGAAGATTTATTGAAAAATGTTAAAATACGCCATCATTCTATGTATTATATGTTTTTGCAATTCAGTTAGGTAAGTCATTACTATAATCTATGATTCTACCGCTTTATATTTCCATTTTTTTACGAATATTACTATCAAAAAGTTATTGTCAACTGTTCAATACATTAATTAATTTATTTATATTTCATTGTTTTGCAAGTAATTCGTGGCATTAATAAAGTAATGAAAATAATGAGTTTTGTAATTAGATAATTTGAATTATATAATAACGATTCAAGCAGATATGAATTTAATATAATTGTAAAATTAAACTAAATTAAAATATAAACAGATACAATTATTAATAATATTATTTATATTTGTAATAATTATAAAATGATACGCAAATGGAAAATTTTCTTAAACAATTGATTAATGTTTCATATATCTAAAACTATCATAAAATACACATGAACGAAATACATTCTTCAATCATACAATGCTGAAAATGTTTCTGACATTATACACAAGGTTTTCTGACATTATACACAGATTTGTTTAAATAAAAATAGCTTAACTTATGTGTAGATATACCTTTTTTTAGCCGCGCCCTCGATAAGAAACGTAAAATTTTTTTTAAGTAACATCACATTTCAGATTCGAAATAAGAGCATTGAGCAACAGTATATTAAAGTTTGTATTAACGTGAAAGATATTATTTAATTATGCAGTGATTATCTTGTAAAAAAACGCTTAATTTATTGATCAATGTCAGTTTATTTTTTAATATATGCAAAATAAAGATATTCGAATAATAATGTATTCTTCGTTTTACTGCATTGTTCTCTAAAAAGTTATATCATTAATGTAGGTAAATGAGATCATTATGAATAGATTCACAATTCTTTTGTCTTCACATCATCGTGTATATCTTAAGATCGAATTTGTATAGTGAATTGACAAACTAGCAAGAATGGAAGAGGCAAAATTACGAGAATCTAAATAATTTTTGCGTTTAATTTGAACTTATACGGAATTCGATATAATGTTGAATCTCCGTTTTATTTAAAGTTTGATCGGATAAAGCAGCTCTTATATTTTCATTTTCGCGACTTATTTTCTTGAATTCATTCTAGGCAGTTCTGATAAATAAAGGCCAAACTCTTCTTTTCGTCAACAATTCTTAGGTCAACAAGTCTCATTTTTAATATTGGCTTTGATATATTTATAACATTTGTACAATTGTAATAAACTATCAATGAATACATATATACATATGATTATCAGAGTGGTGGACGATTTCGATCAATTAATATTCGCTCAGCGGGCGCCGATGGCAGAATACTTCGAACAGCTCGACATCCTGGCGAACGCGAACAGTACCGACAACGAAAGTTTCATTGGCTATCTGTCGAAATTCATGTTTCGCACGAACAAGTGGATTGTCCATGGATTGTGGTCTACCAAATCTCGGGACACCATGACTCGTTGCCATGATCGAGACGGCGGTCCTCTGCTGTACAACGCGTCGAGCGTGGACGGATTTTTCAGACGCGAGCTCCGAAGAATATGGCCGAACTACCGTGACAACGAGGACGAGGACGAGCTGTGGAAGGGACATTACAATCTGTACGGCTCCTGTATCAACGCCAATCCGTTGCGCTACTTCGAGGAGTCAATGAAATTGCTGGAGGCCGACAACGTTGGATTACTGCTCGAAATGTCGGGAATCCTTCCGCGCTCGGCTGGCTATGCATTGAACGCCGTTGTCGACGCCATTAGGAACGTTTTGAGGATCGTCCCCTGTGTCATGTGCTTATCGTCGCAGGTATAGCGAGCCGATAACGATACATTTTATTCTACAAAGCTTTTGATGATTATATAGTTTTATTCTAAATTTGACATGTCTCCTTTTAGGATCCTCAGTCGGAAAATCAATATCTCTTAGAAGTTCAGATATGCTACGATCGTGCGCGACGCTTTATTGACTGCCAATGCTCTCACATAACTAATCTCTGTGTTCAAAACAAAAGTATCATTTATTACGGTTCGAGAAGAAATTCATAATGATCATATAGATACATCTATTTTGTACAAATTATTCGAAAATATGTTAACCTCTAAGTATCCTCTTACCAATAAGCATTCTTTAACAAAATTGTTAACAAATAACTCATTAAAAAAACAGTTTCTTGAAAATTCAGGAAATTGTATATTTTTCTGCAAATATTATTTCTGATAAATATGTGGTGCAATTATTCACTTTATGAGGTAACCTATTAGAACATATTGGGAATGATGGAGCTTGAGAATTGATGTCACTGACAGTCATTTTTATCAATGGTCTTTTTTTCTCGCTTTACTTTGCTCGTTGCAAAAAATACAATGATCATGGCAAAATACAATGAAGCTTATAGAATTGTTTGACCCATGATCTATAATATTTCAATGAGAGAAAATTTTTGAAAATTATCAAAAACAAGAGATAACGCTTATATTAATATTTTTTTTTGCGACGAGTAACTAGGCACTAAATACCTATACAAACGCTTTTTTGGTACGCTGTCAATTGTGAAAACACAGGCAAAAAGCAGACTATCTTTATTGCGACTCATTGATTTTAGTGAATCAAAAATTTTAATCAATTAGATGTATTCGGTGAGCAATAAACGGAATCCAATATATTCGATCAAAGAAAGTTACATCGGCTCTCCAGGATCTTGGGCTATCGCATGCTCGGCTGGTTCAGAACCGGTCAAACTCGTCCATTGATACAATATTGCAAATTAAATTCAATGTGCAAAAATCAAAGTTTCGTATCATAAAGTAGCGGCGAGGATTCTAAAAAGCTCGCTAAAAACTCAACCCGACCTGCCCTTGCGAACCAAAAAATCCGTCTAATTGAACAGTTGCGGGCAGCCGCTCACGCCGACCGTCGCCCCATCCCCCGTCCCCGTGGCAATTATGGCCCCAATCAATTCGCAGTTGTCGCGTCGATAACGCGTCGACCGTGGCTTACCACAGCGCGCCCGATGTGTACAACTGGCCAAACGTCGCTCCCTC
>JACCIC010000240.1:510000-635000 GCA_018907035.1 Sycobia sp. Sy_11 | reverse complement strand
CTCTTTCTCTCTCTCAGATCTCCCCTTTTTTTTGCTCGCATCAGCTCCAGTTTCTCTCTTTCGTGCGCTGCCGCTTGTGCCGCGCAGCGCATATACCGTTCTTCTCGGTTTATATCTCGCGGTTCTTTTGCACGGATCTTCTCCTCATTTTTTTTCTCTCTCCCTCGTTCTCCTCTTTTTTTTTCATCCCACCCACCCCCTCCCCCGGCCCCAGTCTCGTTGGAATTTTCGGGCACAGAGGAATTTGTATGACGACGATTCGCGTAAACGAGAGCCGGATAAAACGCGAGTCGTGTAGTTACAATGTCGGGAGGAACGTGTTAAAATTACAGTTGATCGTGCTTTTTTTTCTCTTCTTTTATTGCAACCCGTACAATATGCGCGGAAAAAGTATCGAGTGCGTGTACATTTTTGCATCCTTTGATCCATTATCAATTTCAGCGCTCTCTCTCTCTCCCTCCCCCCCCCCTCTCTCTCTCTCTATCCCGAGTCCGTAAAATCAACTGTCATAAGCGCGATTACCGAATATATAAATATGCGCCAGAGAGAAATTCGAATGGTTCAGAAATGTGAGAGAATATAAATTCAGCCTGGTCCCACGGGCGCGAGGGAAATTGAATCCTCCTTTAATTTTATTTCTAATACATAATGAGAGCTGAGGGTGAAAGAAGAGCCTTTTATTCGGCAGTATTTTTTCCCCTCTCGTATGCATATTTATGCACGGTTTTCCTGAAATATATAACGTAACATGGAATTTTTATCCCTTTTACGGGCCAAAGTAACGTCAGTTCATCGCCAGCCAGACGGTCTGTCTCGATATAATACACTAAAATATAATATACTGTTTCAACAAGACTCTGCAGAATGACCATTATACATGATCATTCCGTGACGAAACACGCGTTACATGAAGCTAGCGATCTTCAAGTTGATCGGTATAATATACGCGGTCACATACCGAAGTATGTACTAAATTAAAACGCCCGTGATTCAGGAAAAATGGGCATTTTATTGAAAAAAAAAAAAAAAAAACGATCATTGTAGTTTGATACGGGAGTAGGCCAATTTCCATACCGCCCTGCCCATCATTGGTCGCGTAAAAAAGACTCACTAGTTTCAGCCAATGTCAATACTCATTCTGACCCTCGTAAAGTAATTAAATCTTCTATTTCGCTCTCTCTCTCTCTCTCTCTCTCCCTTTCGTCAATATTTCGTCGCTTAAGCCATTGGACAATCAAGTAAAACGTGACCCTGTTTTTTTTTTTTTTTTTTTTTTTTTTAACCCAACCAGCCGAGTCCCGTTTACGCGAGCCTGTCAACAATCGCGACCGAAGGGTGCCCCGCTCGACGGACCGCGTTGCGAGCAAAGGATCTATCCGTCTGTGCGTTGCGGTGGCCGCGTGGCGTTATCGCTTTGTCGCGTCTACGTATAGAATTGAGCGCGCGATCGCTGGCATAATACGCAGACACGCTCGCGCGGAAGTTTGATCGAGACGATAGAGAAAGAGAGAGAGAGAGAGAGAGAGAGAGAGAGAGAGATGGAGAGAGACGTATTTTGTACTCACTCTCTCGCACACGCGCACTCTCTTATTTCCTCTCGTTACCGTGCGCTCCGATGTCCGATATTCCTTTTTTTCTTCTACTGCCCCCCCCCACTCCTATCGTCGCTCTCTTTTTGCTCAGTCGACTTGTCGATGTTGAGGGGGGGGGGTGGGAGGCTCGTTAATATAAAGAACAGTAGATTACGCGCGTATATAAATAACAGGACTGGAGATTAAAAAAAAAAAAGAAGAAGAAAAAAACAGTGGCCACTTTAAATATTTACAACGACGAGTCGATGTACGCATATATATATATATATATATATATATATATATATATATATATTAATATTATATCACTCTCTATGATAACTCATTGTATAATCGGGTTCGGTTCGTTGCCCAATCGTTGCAATAATTTCGCAAAATATATCGTCTAGACTGTGGACAAAGCCGAGACGCCGGGCGGAGATAAAGCGCGTCTCCGTGATAATCGAAAGCGTTTTGTAATAATGTGAACGGGAGTGTCGGTCATCCGTTCGCGTTCTGGAATTTCGTTCGGTGATTCTGCATCTTGACTGTCGGGGCACTGTTTTGCGCATATTGATCGTTGGCCACCGATTGCCCGGTGCATAGGTAATGGCGAGAAATATTTTACTCCGTTTAATTTTTCGGAGTTTATTTATTTATTTATTTATTTATTTAGTTTTTTCGTTGGCTTGTTCGATTGCCAATTGACTGACAGTGTTGATTATGGGCGTGCGGCCCGAGTGCTCAATGCCTGACAGATACCGAAATTTTATTATATCAAAACATGGATTGAGATTATTTATTCATTATATTGATTCGCATATAGACGGTGCCAATGATCCTTGTACATGTACGATGACCTAAGTACGCTAGGCAAAGCACTATCAACAATTTACAAATAATTCGATCTAACAACGATAATTTTACATAAAACAATCGTAGGCAAATATTTCGTTTATGAATAGTTTCACAATACTTAACAATAGAACTGTAACTATAAACAAACCAAATTACCATTGTGACGGATTTTACTCTATGCACTGCTTTTTGAATTTTATTTTTTTTTTTTTTCAATAAACCAATCGAAGCGCTAATTTTGCCACGAACAGGTAGACCGTTCCAATATTTGTGCGTCTATTAATTGTTGAAAAAAGTATGCGATTGATCAATGGTCTCTTAGAACCTGAGAGATATTGAGATATACAAAAAATAACCATGAATTTCGTCACATTAAATAAAATTATTTAAAATTTAAGAAATGAACGTCGCTTCTTAATTAAGTTCGTAATGATTAATTTGTCTTAATTCTGATTATTGATTAATTTTCGATATAAGAGTTAGACAATACGTATTGTCATTGCATTTCATTGCGAATAAAGTAACGTCTTGAAAATAAAGATTATAATTAATAATTCTAAAAAATATGTATCTAAAAATCTTTCAAGACACCAGAAGCAGTATATCCTGTAAAAATTACATGCTGCTAAATCCGTACCAAAATTACGCAGCGCGCGCGACAGACTCGTGAGGGGAAAAAAAGAAACATGCAAAGATCCAAACAGACTTCGAATAAAGTGATTATACACACCCTCCCTACAATATATATATATATATATATATATATATATATATATATATATATATAGTTGAAGGAGGAAGGGAACAGCGCGCGGCTCGTTGGATATATATGACGCGCGCTCGAACGGGCGAGAAGTGCGCGTGAGAGCGTTTGTGTGTGAAAGGGAAGCATTGAAAGTTTTTGACTCCCTATAATACGAGTCATCGCGGACGAGAACGTCAGAGACCAGAGACGAGGAGGAAGGATATGTATATATATATATACACACGCGCGCGGCAAAGGAACTGATGAATCGGCCATTTCCGATCTTTCGATCATCCAGAAAGTCGAGAGTATATAAATTGATCGACAAATTTCGGAGTTGCGGCGGGAAAGATTTCCTCGAGGAAAGGTCGTTTGTATATGTGTGTATATATATATATATATATATATATATATATATATATATATATATTATATTTATAAATAACACTTATTAGGATGATAATTTATAAGATTGTTTTCTCTCGGAACGGAGGAAATCCCGATCGATGGGAGAACTTTTTCTTCCAAAGAGGATATAAGTTGCTTACGGATTTTCGGATTAAGTTTTATCCTCCAATGAAGCGGTGGAGCTTCGACGCTTCTCGGTAGCTTTGTAGCAATGACTTTGGGCCCGTATAAGTCGTAAAAAGGGTTTTGCTTGGATTGTGCTATTGCACGTTGGCGCGTACGACGTAAGACGTGAATAGATAGAACATCTGCGATGTATCAATTAAATGGATTGCTTATGTAGGATTGAAAACTTGTCAATTCCAAATTCGAAAATTTGTATTTATCGGACTCTAGTTCGTATTAGAAAAGTATCCGAAATGAATGTGGTATTACGGCAACTCCAGGTCTCGATAATTATGTGACTTAACTCGGGTATTGTAGTAAATTTCTGATTCTTTTGAACGTCTAAGGTCGACGGAATAAAAAAATTTGGTATTGCCGGAGTTTTAGTATGATTTAATGTCATTAGTTGATTATTCGTATAATGTTTGGACGAATTCTATTTAGAATAGCAAATATTGAAATGCCACCGTTATATATATATATATATATATATATATATATATATATATATATATATATATATAGAGAGAGAGAGAGAGAGAGAGAGAGAGGGAGATCTAATGGAGAAAGGCGAGATTCGAGATTGAGATCCTTAATCACCGGCCTTTAACCTCTCCCCCCTCTCCATCCTCTCTCAGCAACCTGTTCGCCGGAGCTGGCGAGATGAATCGCGCATTTCTTACATTTTATGTTACGCCGCCGCTACCGCTGTGGTCCGCCACGAGCATACACACACACACACACACACACACACACACACATATCGCTTAACTTTTCCCTTCGGGCTATAGAGAGGGCCACGTTACATCACATTTCTAAGGCTACCGCTGTGGCGGGTAGATACATTGGAAGAGAGACGGAGATTTTGGATGAACGACTAAACAAGATGGGAGAGGGGGAAGAGAGAGAGAGAGAGACGGGAGGTGGGACTATGGAGATAATTAAAAGCCGATGATTCTGCTCGTCAGGGGAGAGGCGCTGATGCCGGCGTCGCATACGGTTCTGTAAATAAAAGAAAAGCCGCAGCATCATTTCGTTTTAATTAAGTTAAAAATGAAAGCCAATTTTGAAAACGTCTATAATGCTCGACAAGGGTGGCTCCTCCCCTCCACTCACCCATCGCCCTCTGCTAAGATCAGCCCTGTGTACAGCAATATATTATATACACTCGTGGAAGTATAGAAGCGTATACAGCGGAAATGGATAGAATAAAATCGTTCTCTATTTACAAGGACCGAGCATTATTATTATCCCAATACTTATATACATCTATATAAAAGTAAATCTAGAAATTTCAGTTAACAAAACTGAATTTTTATCAAAAATTGACATATCCATATTATTGCAATTCTCATTTCGGTCAAAAATCTTATTCAGTTAGAAATCGCTGTCACCTAATGCACAGCCAAATACAAAATCTAAACGATCAAAGATTGGGCGTTACGTTACGAGTTTTGCATTATAGTATTTTTCTCACATGTAAAATATCGATGTAAGTTCCGCGATATTATATAAGTAGAACATCGACATTTTTGTATCTCTGTACGTTGATTAAAAATTAGATCATTAATCATTCTCACATTGATATAATATATTCATATGATAATGATAGCTATAGCTTTCTCAAATTTTTCGTTGGTAATGTTTTATGGTATTTATAATATATATATATATATATATATATATATATATATATATATATATATATATATATATAAGTTGTCGAAGCTTATTAAGAATGAGAAATTCCATAGTACACATACTGATAAACTGCGACATAGTTTGATACATACAATGTATCTCTCATTCAGAATTAATAAGGAATAAATATTATAATAATTGTTCGCTTCACAGCTGCCTGTACTCGTCTGAAATATAATGCGATGCATTCTTTATATGTACATATACATATACATGTACATACATACATATGTGTATATATATATATATATATATATATATATATATATATATGCGCGAGAATTGGAAGCACCGTAACCAAAAGCCCGACGGGCATTCCCACGTGACTAATTTTACCACGCACATAATCTGTGCAGAAGCGAACGCCGCGAGGCATCGAACCCAAGCGCCAAATTCCCCGGCCTCCGCATTATCCGACGCCCATACGTATGTAATGTATACATTACGCGCTGCCTCTATAATCGGAAATCCGCGCGCCAAAGCGGCGGCCCTTCTTCGACACGCACGCGCGTCGCATGCAAATAACGCGAGCCCGTTCGCATTACAATGGATTGATGTGCGCGCGCGCGCGCGCGCTTACTGTATATAGACGTATATGCATATTTGGATACTCCGCGATCCGCGATCCAATGGGACAGTTGCGGGCACCGCGCGTCGGATAGGGGTGCTTCCGCCCTTTTTCCCGCGCATGCAAGACGCGAGGACGGGAGAGAAAGAGAGAGAGAGAGAACGCGCGCGAGAAGCATCGATGCTTTCTCACCCTATAACCGTAAAACGCTTATATATATATATATATATATATATATATATATATATATATATATATATATATGTATACGCACAAACAACAGTTAAAGGAGCGCTCAGCTTCCCCTCGGGAGACTCGTGTTGTATAGTAATCTTTCGGCTCTTACACTTCTCTCTATATATCAGAACTGTGATAGTTATATATATATATATATATATATATATATATATATATATATATATATATATAGTTATATGAATATAAGAGCTATGAGGATACTTTGCGTCGAAAATTTTGCTAGTATACACATATACCTATAAGGGAAGACGAAGTGTATCGCGTGTGTAACGGTAATAATTATATACATGCATATATATATATACACGAGTTATAATAGATTTATTGTAGACAGGGCGTGATGTGCGATTTATTATATGATTCATTCATATCGTAATTAGCCCCTTTTTGAATGGTCTGTGGTACCTCGACCATACCTAAATTTATCCTCCAATTTCAAATTGATGTATATATATATACATATAAATATATATATATATATATATATATATATATATATATATATTTAAGAATCTAATGAAATAACCCAAAATTAAAAAGAAAATGAAAAATTATTTGACGAGTTAACGAACTTCCCTTGAGACGCATTACTCGTACGGGCATTGATTTGTCGGCCTGATACTGCCCCTTAAAAATCCATACATGGAAATTAAGAAAAACATATCTTAAGAGGTCGTCAGTTAGCAAGTCAGCGTGTGCAGGGAATCGATTAAGGAGCTGTCGTTGTTGCAATATTGTTTATACCGATATGCAATCTCGCTATGCGTCGATATTAAAATTTTCAGATTTTTTAATTATAAACGCATGATCGCACGATTTACGCCTATATAAATACACTTACTATAAGTTTGAAATTAGAGAAACCGCTTAAAAAATATGCGGGGACGTTTTCAAAAATTTATATTATTCTTTGAACAAAGCTCTCGATCGGTCTGAAAGGATATATATATATATATATATATATATATATATACATATAAAGATGCTTTAAAAATAGTATAGGTAAAAACATAGACATACCTATACTTATATTATAACATGATGTGTTGTTAAATGGCGAAACGCGCGTAAAATTGCGCAATGCTTAGCGTTGTAGCTGGACGGGCGCACGGGGCGATGCATTGGACGCGTGATTTATTATTAAAAAAGAAAAAAAAATACGAAAAAAGAAAAACGAAAAAACGAACGAAAAAAAAGAAGAAAAGAGCGAGCTCAATACTTTTGTTTTAACGAGCTCGTTTGCGATGTTGCAATAGTATGGGCCGCGTTAGTAATCAACATCGATCACTTCAGCCAATCAATGTTATATAGATATTAGATATATATAGATATTATATATATATATATATATATATATATATATATATATATATATATATATATATATGTATGTATATTTTTAGAGGAGGATGCTTCAACAATTGCACATTAGATTACTTTGCAGTATATTAATTTTTAATGTAAAATATCAAGTTTGTCAATATAACCACCTTATTATTGCTCGTTTTTTCCCTGTACTCGTGACAAGTCGCGTAACGGACTTAAGGCGCGCCTTAAGGAATTTTCGACATAAAGGGTGTACCGCTCATTGTATTGGTTAAATTAAAAAATTCTTTCCTTCCTTCTTGTTGCTTTTTTCTTTCATTTTTTTTTTTTTTTTTGTTTTTATTTAAGTCGCGGAAGAAATTTAATCAGGACTTTTTCCAACCTCATTTGATCTCATATTTAAAGCAGGTCCGCGACGCCGCGGCAATTTTATGCGATCAATTTTAATTGCTTGCCGAAGAAAAAGAGGGATCTTTCCCTTTGACGGTATAGTGTGCGCACGTGCACAAACACTCGCGCACGTACAGATGCACAGTGAACATACGCGCACGTACGCACACACGCAAACAGCTTGGCATTTATTTTGGACGAACGCAGTTTGTATATATTGAGGTGCAATAAATATATAGAATTTACATCGCATAGGCGCGACTAAGAAGGACGATAGAGATAATGATCGGTTTCTATATCGTACGATTAGATTTTTCAACGACAACAGTATTGTCTAATGAAAAATTTATCCCAGAGACGTGGAATTTTTTACATTCAAGATATATATATATATATATATATATACATATAGTCGAGTGTCGCTTTTGCCTAATTCCATCGATTACGGTGTCGAGAAATTACGTATAAATTTCATGTTTTAATTGGAAATTTGTACAGTTTTGACGAACGTCCTTCTCGGAAGCATATTTATACTTGTCAGAAGGTGGTGGGGGGGGGGGGAGAGAATTGGCCAGTATTCGCTGAAACGGCCTGCTCGTGTATTACGGCAACATGTGGTAACTATATGCTCTCAACCGCTGTAGGCTAATCGTCGATATCCAGGCTTCAAAGCGGCCGGATTAGCGTTCGGATCACGGCGATGACATGAAACGGAGAATATATCGTTCCAAATGAAAAATAGGGAAGAAATTTGAGGTCGAACGTTCCTCTGAGGTTCGTCGCGACGAAACACTATTTTTCCATATTCCTGTCGAAATATTCCTGCGGCTATAGGTTTTAAATTATCTTATAAGTTTGCGCGTCAGTTTACACATTTACCGACGATATTCTCTGATGCACTTCAATTAAATCCCAGAAAAAAATTTTCATTATCTCTTTCGCCTGCGTTCCTCTAGCGCGCGCACACACACACACACACACATTCATTCATTCGCTCACACACTCTCTATTTCTTCACATTATGTCGAAATAAAAGAATAAACAAAAAAAACAATCTCTATATCCGTCCAAATTCGATTTCCTTCCCATTCCAAGACTCATTTCCAAGCGCGGTCACGGAAACTCTTCCTTCTCCTCGCTATGTGTGGTGTTTGTATGTGTATGTGCACCATACTTCCTTTCCCTTCTCACTCTTGCATCTATCTTTAATCGAGCCCACGGGACTTTTTTCTGTATCTTCCAACCAAACGAACGCGTCATTCTCTGTCGCTCACTCGCCCCTCCTCCCATCGCTCTTACTCTCTTCCTCTATTCGCTACCTAACTTTCCCGCGCTATAAGCGCGCGCACACGCACACGCACACGCACATACGCAGGCACATACACAGCACATACACAGACACAGCACAGACACTCACAGTCATATACGTAGCGCGCATCATCTGCATGCGCAGCCGGTGCGCCACCGCTGAGATTCGCTAACGAGTTACGTAGCGACCAACACACACGCACACGCACGCACACACAGAGAAGAAGAGAGAGAGAGAGAGAGAGAGAGAGAGAGAGAGGAGAGAGAGAGAGAGAGAGAGAGAGAGAGAGAGAGAGAGAGAGAGAGAGAGAGACAGTATGCACATACAACATACATGCACGATGTCTGAGCGTGAAGGGATGAGAGGGGAGAAAAAAACTCGGATGTACATTTCGAGCTTTGCATGACTGACATGCTCGCGCATTCGCGCGCCGGGTTACGGTGCTGGTCCCTAATTTTTTTCTTCTATATGTATGTATATGTGTATTATATGGTATATATATAGATAATATCTTATATATATATATATAGTATTTACCTCTCCCGCTCCTTTTTTGCCGATGCCAAACTCACCCCATGCTGTTTTTCTTTTTTCCCGGACCGACCATCAGTTCACGCGACACAATGTTACGGATGAGGATGTGTATACGTGTGTGTGTGTGTGTGTGTGTGCATATACATATATGAATATACAGATATAAACAACTAAAATTTGAATACTGAGGCCCCCGGCTTTGAAAAGCGCTCAAATGCTCCGAAATAGTATATTTTTATCTTTAGTTTTGACATTTTTTTATTTATTTAGTTTTTGTCGTTTAGATAAATCTTGTGGTTTTGTGAGATTCTCAGAGCTCTATAGATTAATCGTATAGATGTATGGTGAATATACATCGAATGACACTGACCGTAACTGGTCGTTTAATTTTATTTATTATATCATAATACATTGTGTATATATATATATATATATATATATATATATATATATATATATATGTGTATATTGATATTTAATACTTCGAAAATATCATTGTAGCAAAGGATGCTATATACACAAATTTAAAAAATGGTTATTATTATATAATATGCTCTAATACATATAAAGAAAAAATATCTGCAATATACTTGACATACGATTAATAAAATGAATATAATTTATTTTATATTTTAAGAAATTATCTCTATAAATATATGACAACGGAAAAGAAAAATTGTGTCCCCGTTCTATTAGAAGTGTTATCAACTACAGGTTGTATGAAATTCACGATCTCGCCATTAAATTATATGAATAGTAATTTAAGGATGTTTTTAAAATTAATGTTAATATGTAAGATTATTTTTCATCAAATACATAAAAACTGTGATATCCATACATATATTAATTCAGGGATACAGGTTTGAATAGAATATGTAATTTATTCACGAACAATGGTACATTTTTTACGGGATACGGAAAGGACTATAAATTTCTAAGTTAGAATGAGGAAAATGGGGGTTTATTTATATAAAGTTTTTCTTTATAATTATGAATCAGAATGAAACATTGGAGGCATACTTAGCAAATAGAGTGTACATGCACCAGGTCGTTTTTAACTAAATTTCTTTCTGCTCAATCAACGATTGAATAAGTATAAGATCCATTCGGAATGTCGAATTAATTGAAATATTTTATTCTGGCGTCGGTATTTTCCCAATTCATCCATCAAAATTCTACAAAACAATCAAGCTTTATGACAAATCCCGTTAGTTATTTTTACCGCATATTGAAATAAATGTAGAAGTGAAATGATTACGTTTTATAGAAGACTGAGAATGCGAAAGGGTAAAAAAAAAACAAGGTATATAGAAGTAAACGAACCACAACGGCGACACGTTATCCCAAAAATTGAGCGGAGTCGTCGGGACGAATCGATCTAATTCCACGGGACGGAAATTCGTCTCTCTCTCTCTCTCCTCTCTCTCTCTCTCTCTCTCTCTCTCTCTTTCGCTCTCATCCACCAAGCGTATAGGAGTGTGGCCAAAGGAGGCGAACAAAAAGATGAAAAAAAACAGGAAAAAGTCAGGGTGAGTGGAAAAAGAAACCGCGGCGGCATCTATTATATATATACATATATATATATATATATACCAAAGAGCCCGTATCCCGCGTTCGGTTTAATCCCCCGTGAAAAGTCGACACGCGGCTTAATGTAATGATACGCGCGCTCGCGCGCACTGGCGGGGGCGTTGGAGTGTCTGGTGGAAGTCGCGCGCTCGATGACGGGGCGCGGGCGGCGCGAAGTAGAAATGACCTTGCACTCCTTGGCTCCGGCGCGCCGTTGCATCGGTGATGTGTGCGCGCGCGCGCGCGTGCGCTTGCGTCTGTACTCACACGGACGCGCACACACATACGCATTTCCATCTGCGATCGTAATAGTTTGGCGGGGAGGGGGGGGATACGCGTACGAAATCGCGTTTGGTAAACGGCCGAGCCAGGTGAGTAGTGGTAAGGTAAGGTGGAGAGGGTCGGTTAATGTGTTGGGGCTGAAGAGGGGGGCAAAGGAGTTAGTGATGGGTTATGAAGACGGGTGAAGAAGGGGGTGAGGGGATCGCGACGGATGGTACGTTTTGAGGGTTAGGAAATGGTGTGGAAAAACGTTGTGCATATCAGGTGTGGTATAAAGGGGATATAGTGAGGGGTGTGAGAGAAATGGGATTCCGAGTAGAAGGGGTATAGGGCTAACAAGGAGAGGAAAGGTTTGTTGATGATTTTTGAGGGGAGGAGGTCGCGTACGAAATCGCGTTTGGTAAACGGCCGAGCCAGGTGGGGGGGGGTATTCTTATCAGCGGCGGTATAATACGTACACACTGATATAAGAGTTGGTCCGACAACTTAGCAAGAGGATCAACAAGAGCATAGGTTTTGCGGCCCGCTTCTTTTTTTGTGTTGATTACATATGTATAGGGGAGTATCGATAAACATCAATATCTAAAGCCACGTTTACGTATAAAATCGATGGGCGCAAGAAGATAATGAAATTTTGACTGTATATAATATATATAGAAGAATACTGTATACGCATCTTTTAATATCGTGACAGAGACGTTATTTCGATTTTTACTTTTTTCTTCTTTTTTTAATGTTAGAGTATTAAGCGTCGGTACACCCGGAAATAGCTCGTTAATTTTTACCCTCCGACAATTAGAATATGACTAGTACATTTTTTTTTTTTTGTCAACTGCATTATTATATTCTTTCCATGTACGCGCCGGTTTGTGTGTGTGTTAAGGAAATATCCCAGCAGACAGCGGTACAAATATTTACCGAAGCTTTTTATTATTAGCTCAGCGCGAAAGGCTTTATTTTACGTTGGTACGAACAGAGAGACATTACGAATGCTCGAATTTGTACGAGCCTAAATCGATTTATATTGATACATTTTATTTCTTCTTATTTCCTTTTTTTGATGTTTTGTTTTTTTTGTTTTTGTTATTTATATTTGTAATGTTTTTTTGATGTTTCGGTTTTTTTTTTTGAGTTTAATAGGTATTTTGTTGGTGATTTTGTGGTTTGGTGTGTGTAATGGATATTTTTTTTTTTTAATTGAGTGTGTTGGGCGATATGCATTTATTGTTTACTGTTTTTAGGTTTTCTGTGTAAAAGGTCATTGTGGTTTCAAGTGTGTATGTTTTTTTTTTTTGTTTGTGGTAGTTTATTTTTTTATTTGTTATGACTTTTTGATTTGAAAATTTTTTTTTTTTTGTCAACTGCATTATTATATTCTTTCCATGTACGCGCCGGTTTGTGTGTGTGTTAAGGAAATATCCCAGCAGACAGCGGTACAAATATTTACCGAAGCTTTTTATTATTAGCTCAGCGCGAAAGGCTTTATTTTACGTTGGTACGAACAGAGAGACATTACGAATGGATGAGTACGTGGGTCTGATTGCTTTTTTTCTGCAGTGTGAGAGAAAGAGAGAGAGAGAGAGAGAGAGAGAGTGAGAGGAGGGGAGAGATTTGGTCCATAATATTCATTATAATTTATTTATAATATAAACTTACATAAGTAATGTTTTTCGCATTAGACAAATTCAAATTCAGTCACATGAAGCAAGATAGAAGTTATAATTAAAAATAATTAGCACAAAAATATAACGCGTGTAAGAGGTCAAGTATCGCAAAAAAAATCAATATATAATATCATACGCTCACACAAACCTCTGCGAAATAAAGTGATCTATATATATATATATATATATATATATATATATATATATATATATATATATATATATATACACATGCATACATATATAATCGTAGAAGCCAGACTTGTATATTGCGCGCTGTCATATGTTTTTGACTAATTGATATGTATAACTATATAAATCATTTCACAAATTCGCTGCTCTTACATAGTGAATAAAAATTTGTCACATTCGACGCGTGCCTAATTTATACGATTGAAGTACTTTTAGAATCGAACTTGTCACGGGCCGTATATCAGAGCGTGAATTCAGTGAAAAACAATATTATACGCATGTAACATTCAGTTCTGAAGACTTTGGCCGACGTCAATACAAATTTAAACGCGTGAAATTTTCAAATTGGCGGAATACCGCTAAAAAATTGGTTTTCTTTCATGGGCTTGGATCGTTACATTCTCCTAAACGAGGATGGTCCATCGTGTGTATATATATATATATATATATATATATATATATATATATATATATATATATACGTATATGATATTCGGATGGGAAGCATTTGGAAAGGTCGGAAATTAAACATAAAAACCGCACGACTATATCTATTTGGATAGGCTTGTTTTAATTTGTATTAATTTCAAGACTATTATATCATTGGATCATCTAGGCTGTGAACAATAAAACTATCCTTAGCTATCTAGAAAAAGCCCATCTAGAAAGAGAGAGAGAGAGAGAGAGAGAGGAGAAGGGGGGGAGAGAGAGAGAGATTTATCGTTTAGGAAATGTCCATATCAACGTGAGAAAAAAAAATCATATATATGCATAAATTTCGTATCTTATATATATATATATATATATATATTAGCATATATATATATCTATATATATATATTATTTAATATAAATATTTTCATTATACAATTTGCACTGTTAATATATGAAGTTGTAATCAAGTCATAATTCAATTTTTTTAGCCTCCCGGTTTGAAGTAACGAAGCGCGATTTACAGGATTTATACAGATTTCAGGGATATGTATATATATACATGCGCGCTGTAATTATTTTTTTAATCTAATAAAGATTACGGTTATCTATACTGTCATCGAGATGGAATGAGAGATAAAAGTAGTTAATACGTGTAACAGATCTTTATCCGCGGCGTTCGACTAACTATAATCGAATGAATTATATTATGTTTACTACTGAATACATTTTTAGAAAACGAATCTTTCACTCGTGAGCAATAAATTTATTCGAAAGTGCCGCGGATAAGTTATCACTCTCTCTCTCTCTCTCTTTTTCCCTCGTTTTTTAAATAGATGTAATACGCACCGATTAATTTACATATACATAAAGCACTGCAAACCGCAGTGTTCATGATTTTATTCCAACGGTTCTTAGACTTTGATTATACCATCAAATATCCGTATTATATTTCCACCCTCTCTATCTAATACATACACGCGCGCGCGCGTACACACATATTGACAGCTTATAAAATATGAATTCTTTGCATGACGACACGGTGGATTATATAGATGCAAATGATTTTACGGATGAAGTGAGAAAGGCAAAGATAAGTTTATATATATATATATATATATATATATATATATATATATATATAACACTTATAATCACCAGGTTGGAAAAGTCGTGGCGCGTGCGACCGAGCGAATAATCGACCGTAATGAGCTCCCAGATGCGTGCGTGTGTGCGCGCGATCGCGCTTGCCGTGTAATAATGAGCCGACCGACTACCGTAGTATAAGGGAGTTTTCACCGAATTACAAACATACAGAAATGACTCCTCTCTCTCTCTCTCCATTCGTTTGTATATTTGAACGTTTAAGGGCTGTTGGGGGGGCGGGGGTAAATAAAGGCGAGTATCACGCGCTTATCTCCGCGAGCCACCGTCCACTTTCTTGCTACCCGTGTCTGTTTTGCATAACGAGCAACAAGACGATTGCAGTCTCTTCGCGAGATATTTATTGGTCGCCTCTGCAGTTTATCCGCTGTAGCGGAAACAACTGTCGGGCTGTGTAAATATATATATATATATATAACGGGAGATCCCGGCACTAATTACAATTATTATATAGACATCGTAAAAAAAGAGGCAACTGCGCGATCTGGAGTTCTCTTGAAAAATTTAGTTGTCACGATGTATGAAAGGAATATGATAGATATAAATACATACATACAATATATATATATATATATATATATATATATATATATACACGCATGCACGTTTAACGTATGTATGCTTATTTAATGAATATAAGTATGAATTAATGAAAAAGGATTTTATATTATTATTATTTTTTTTATTTGAAGGCACAATAAGAAAATTTTGTTTGTCCATTACGCATTTATATTGTATAATTAATATAAATATTGTTTAACGCACCCCTCAAGAACGTCGTCAGTATACCGCAAAAAAGGCTGGTCTAATATTTCCACTGCTTTATAAGTCTAATGACCGCTATTTTTTTAATACCATTGAAGTAAACACTTATGTTTTATATATATATATATATATATATATATATATATATATATATATATATATATAAACGCAGCTGGGTGTCCGCGCACGCGCGTGTGTATGTGTATACTCGGGCGTAATGGCACGTTTCAGATATTTTACTTATATTGAGATCAGGCCTTTGGAATTTATTTCTAAAAATTATTTTACACAAAATATTGAATTAATACATTTTTTGTTGTTACCAGTTGCTCATTTATTTTCTTTCTGAATTATTATAATAGTATATTAAGAATTTTTAAATTATTGTAATTATTTTTCATTGCAATATATATCTTCAGATACTATGCCAGGTGATTGAAGGCACACGTATAGATAGATTTAACTCAGTGCATTAAATATATTGAAACAAAAAAAATTTTTTATTTGTTTTTTTTTTTATTCTATCAATTATTAAAAATATTTGACCAAATTTCTGCAGCGCACTTCATAAATCCTCTTTTATATACTTCGATCGGATACCAGTTAATAGAGGACTATATATTTTCGTAATTAATTATCAGTTGATTTTTCAGTACAAATTTTAAAATCCCTCTCATTCTCTTTTTGCAAATACTAATTGCAAATACATTATTTTTTAATATAAGAAATAAAAATAATAAGCTATATATATATCAATTCCCCAGTTTTTTCAAAGATTCAAATTTTTTTCAATTTCTCATTTTCTGATCAAGATTTTTTCGGTACTCTGGATAACTGACTTTTTTTAATATTTATATTACAGTGAATAATAAGTTGTAAAATTAAAAGAGAATATATATTGCTAAATTCACTTGTTGACTTATAAAATAATAAAAAAATACATAGAAATAAGATAATTAATATTTTAACCATAATCGATTTCATAAATAAACAATATTTTATTCTTAGATTCGAAATAGTTTAAAAATATAGTGTTTAATAAATTTTATTATTATATTATTATTAGAATATATTATTTATTCATCATATTTTATAAATATAAAATAATTATCGAAAATAGATTCGTTCTCGGCCTTAAGAAAAAATCTAGTTAATTGCAAAATAACAGCATTCTTAGATTAATCATTTAATAAACCTTGAAATTATGGGAAATTACATATATTGAACCAGGGATAATGACCGTAATTTTAAAATACACACCATTAGGTGTAGTGAAACCACTTTCAAATATAGACACACACATATATATAATAAATAAATATATATATATATATATATATATATATATATATATATATATATTGAACCATATATGAAAGCCATATTATTACTCTGATGTAATTGAATAAAATTACAGTTCTCCGTTTGGGTTGATATATATATATATATATATATATATATATATATATATATATATATATATATATAAACGATCGCCTATCCCTCAATGTCACTCATATATTACTCCTATAATATCAACAAAACGAAAAAAAAATCACACCTTATTTACATATCGATAAAAATTTATACGCTTCGCTGATTTTTCTAACGCATACGCTCACGAGCTAAAAAAATATGCACATATATATTTGATACGTACGATTACGGGAAAAAGCACGTATATATATATATATATACATATATATAAATTACGTGTATTTTTTGGAGGCTTACCTGACAAACAGCTGCTCTTGATTGTTGACCCGCCAAGACACCACGGTCGCACCTGAAAATATCAATGGAAAACGTAACAAGACATTATTATATTATAATTAATATCATTGATAAAAATTTTCTCGCACACCCCATCTTTTTTCGACAACAAAGCCTTCAGTAAACTATTGTACAATCCCTTATAGAGATATAAATCATTCATTTCCGTACTCGAACATTTCGATTATAGTTTGTGTATATATATATATATACATATATATATATATATATATATATATATATATATATATATATATATATATGAAAAGATATACTGTACAGGGATCCCGGAGAATCTGGGCAGAGCGCGCGCGAAACGATCGACTATGAATACAATCGTTATATACATGCATATGCACCTGTATACGTGCATGCAGAAAGACTTATTATTATCTACTCATCCGAGGCTCAAAATGTGTGTCTGTGTGCATGCATGTGTGAGCTGTGTTTGTATATATTATATATGCGATGCTTTGTAATTTTTTTTTTTTGCTTGAACCGCCGATGTCGCGAAGCGCACAAGTGCAGTCGAACCGTTTCGAAATGCGCGCGTCGAGCCAATAGAATAATATACCTAATAATATTATTGCAAAATCCAAGGGGGACGGCGACTGATTTTTTTTTATTCCTCACACACGCACGCACGCACGCACGCACACACACATATTCTCAATATCATAGTATGTACCTTTATCGTCGAATCGACATTGATAATGCGTGCTAATGCACTCGAAATTTGGTCAGTCCCGCCGTGTGTTATCATATTATCGTGTAAAAAAGAGTACTTATGTAATTTTTCGCCGATTAAAGTATGAACATTTTTGCGTATCGTCGGTTATGCAATAATTTACAAATAAATACAGTAATTTCTTTCACGTAATCTATATATATATATATATATATATATATATATATATATATATATATATATATATTGCACGTGAAAGATGAAGAAAACCGCACTACTCGGCGATTAGCTTATATTTTGTTTGCAAACACTACTACGATAATATATGTGCGCGAAATGACAGTGCAATAACGGAAAGAATTTCCCAACGAGCACCAGTCAATATATATATATATATATATATATATATATATATATATATATATATATGAGTATGCGTATATATGTACCAGCGCGTAGTAAATCGCACTTGCAAATTGATCCACAAATCGCCGCAAAATATTAAACTCGAGTGCGTTCGCACTCTCGGCGCACTTTTTTCGTCCCCGGCGCCCGTATCGCTCGAGAGCACTGAAGCACTCGCGCGCTCAAAAAAAAAAAAAAAAACGAAGATCGCGCGAAATTCATACTGTCATCTAGCGAATTTCGAAACTCGTCTCCTCCTCGCGGGCTCCTCACCGACCGACCGAAATGCGCATACACTAATGAACCTCGAATCTTGGCTCTGTATTTGAAAATTTTGAAACATTAATAATAATAATAATAATAATAACAACAACAACAATAACAACAACAACAAAAACAACAACAGTCACAGCAATAACAATAATAAAGCAAAGGAGTCGGTGAAAAAATAAAAAAAGCCCGTACGAACGGATATACACCTGTGCCGAGCACAATTGAACCAGTTACACTCGCATTAGTTTCAATAATATAAACCCGATCTTAAACATCGCGTAATAAAGTATCTCTTTCTCTCCTTTCCCCGTTAAAAGACGAGACAAACTCCGAACAACAAAGAATTGTAATAATTAAAATTAAATAATAAATAAAAATCGTGTGAAAAAACACATCAGTAATATATATATATATAGCAATAACACCACTTTCTTTCCGGCGCACTATCCTCGCCGAGCGCGCGACAGGGAAGCACTGAGAGGGAGCGCGATCGAAAAAAAAAGAGAAACAAAACAAAACAAAAAAGAGGAACATTGCACACTCGCGGGGTGACACACGCGCACAGCACAGAGGGACGAGGAAGATAGCGAGAGATAGAGAAAGAGAAAGAGAGAGAGAAAGAACGACATCGGCGGCTCCAACGGCGAGCCGGGGACTGCTAGCGCGCCGTATTATTATTACTACTATTATTGCCGTCCCGTCGTTATATCGTTATATTTAAAATCCCCAGACACGTGTATGTAACACAGTTGCGCGCGCGCGCGCACACACACACACACACACACACGCACGCATACACACACAACTAATACACAAACAAACAAACAAACAAACAAACAAACAAACAAACAAACACACAAGCACACAGTGGCACGCACCGTGTAGATTGATCGTGCAGGTGGTATTGTTGCCCCGGTCGAGCACGACAACGCTGGTAGCCGCTGCCATGTTTGAAGCGCGAATGCCGCCGCGCCGAGCTCCCGAGCCGTCTCGGACCCCCTCGCGCGGCGGCGTACGCGCCCCCCTCGGGCAACGCGCGTAAGCGCCGCGCGCCGCCGTGTATTATGTACAAGCGCGGAGCTGCTGCGCGGTGCTGCTGCCGACCTCTGTACGTGTGTGTGTGTGTGTGCGCGCGCGCGCGCGTATATATATATATATATATATATATATATATATATATATATATAACACAGGGGAGGAAATAAGTACTCGATTGCTCTATCTGTGTAAAAGCGCCTGCTGACAATACGGTGCTGTTGCCGAAAGCGCGGCTTGGTGCGTGCGCGAGAGGCCGTGAAATATATGGCGACGGGGGGGGGGGGAGACAGAGAGACAGAGAGAGGACGAGGATGCTACCGGTTTCGTATACGTCGTTTTGGAGATGCTGTGCTGAGCCATGCGAGTGCGCGGCCTCTGGACTGTCTATAGCGGGGGGCTTTCGAGTCTGCGCAAGAATCTCTCCTCAAACTCTGTCCCGTCGCCCGATTGGTTTTGTCAATACCAGCGCGCTTATTCAAAAAGAAGGGAAAAACAATCGGGACAGGGTTGATGAGGATAGTGCTGTAGGTCAATACAATTGAAATTGAAAAAAATTAACCAAGTACTGAGACTTTTTAATTGGAATTAATTCCCATTTGAAAATTCTTAACCTATATGGTGCTCAGTGTTCGAGGAACAATTTTCGGAATGGCGGCGCAGCCTCGTCACGACGCTAGTCATTTTAATTTGTAATTATAAATCTCGACTACCCGTAAGTTCGTCAGCACGCCTATGCAAAACGAATCGAAACCCTGAGCCCTAATTTTAAGAACCTCGTCAAATATGAGGAAATGTGTTAAGCGATTTTGGTTCATTGCGCTTCTTCGACAATCACGCAGTATTCCTGCGAATCGTTAACGTTCACAGTCCAAGAATTTCGATATAAATAGTTTGAATCATTGCCACGCTATGAATTCGAGCGAGTAAACAAAACTAAAAGTCCACTCCGTATATTTTAGCTATTTTCTACATGTGTTTTTGAAGATACTCATTCGTTTGCTGCTCGTGATTAAAATTGTTTTCATAAGTCATATTACACTTTTTCGATCGATCTCTTTGCTGAAATGATTTTGCGCTTCCTTGAAATAAAAATTTGCGAATATCAACGTAACATTCGAGCCACGAAAGTGCTTTTTTCTTTTTTTTTGTTTATAACAAAATGGCAATCGAAGCACGTGATTTTGAAATTTGGATTACGATCCTTTATTTGAAAAATTAGAATTGTGGTCGGCTCCGTTAAAAACCCGAATTGAATGCTCTTCCGTTCGGAATTCGAGCTACAGTCGCCTCCGTTTAAAATCTAAATCGGAATAGTTCTGATTGAAAATGGATGTCGGGATCGTCTCCCTGATTTCATTAAAATCTGAAATTTCATTTGAGTTTGTTATTACACTATTTTAGTATTTGAATTAGATATAGGTAGTATTGGATATATGTACTTTTATCAGCCTATGATAGGCATATCGTAGCTACGATGAAAAGTAACGAGACTCTCTTGATAATTATTTTATCAATAAATCATTTTGTCGCCAAATTTCAATCTGCAACAAAGCTTATTTTCCATTAAATATCCCTGCTGCAGACCGACCTATCTTCCGATGTTCAGGTTAATTATATTTTATTTATTTTTTTAGAACCAACTTTCTGTTACATTGCTCGGTTCTTACAGTGATTTTTGTTCCACACCATCCGCAATCGCACATACTTTTTCTTTCCTGTCTTTACTTATTTTCAAATCTAACAAATGACATCAACACCCGAGGAATATAACCAGGTGTACATTGGGAAGAGGTGGTTAGACAACTGATGTCACATTCTGATTATTGGTTAAAAGTTTTGAGGACGAGATACAAGCTTTTTTGGCAATTTGATAAATTCCGACGTATATTGAACTCAGAAATAAAATCGCGCCTATTTCCCGATCATGAATTTTTTTTTTTTTTTGAACAATTAAAAAAAACTGATCTCACATCCGGCATATCTCTGTATCAATTCTTGAAAGCCAAAGGCTTCCTTTAAACGCCACGAGAGCATCGACGAAGAAATTTTTCTGTTTTCTACGTCAGGAATACGAAATTTGATCGTCGCGCGTACAGATATTTTAAAACGGTAACAGATGTTTTCACGCGCAAAACGATCCCACGATTCAATAAGTGCTTTATCGTAATCAGCATCAGACTTCGCGAACACTGTATCATTTAGAAAAAAGCCATGACTTAGAACCACCCACTTGGAAACATATCCCTCATTTGATTCCTGTTATTTGCAGACCAATTCTCGTATAAAGAGCATATACATACATACATACATACATTCATACATACATACATGCATACATTTATACATACATACATGCATACATTTATACATACATACATACATATATATATATATATATATATATATATATATATATATATATAACTTTTCAAAATTTCGACCGTATGTAGAGTAAATTATATAACAAAATTAGAAGAAAAAAATCTTGGCTCTTACGTGGTTAATGATTATAAGGGTAAGTTCAAAGATAAATATAGGTAGTGAGTACATTTTAAACTTTTCTTCGTACGTTTGGGGGAAGTCACTTGTCCCTACTGATGAGTCGACCGAGTCCTATAGTGCCAAACGTATCAGTATTATGACTTTTTTATTGCATAATTCTATAGCTATTTCTTATTACAGATATAAATAAAAAGCATGGTTAGATATTATTTTTTTCGTATGAACCTCGCGAGGTAGTGGGAATTCAAAGAATCGAGAGGACACGTACTCTGCATTAACATGAGCTTCATGTTTCCCATCTCTGTTTTGAGGACATTTATTTACGTTTTAAACTTATACCAAAAAATAACATGGGGCTCCGATAGAGGATGTTTCGCACTATAATTTGCAGTAACAAAATAAAAAAAAAGTTAAAAATTTGGTCGTATTGCAGCCAATCGTCCATGTAAAGACTCTTATATCTATCGTAGAAGACCAGTTGTGATGGTCAGTTTACCCACAGGATCTCCTTTAATTAAATCTAATGAGTATCGTTTATAACTGCTAATGCGGACTTGTCAAGTAAGAAAAGATAATGTAGTAAATGTCCTAAGACAGTCGACACGGATAATTCTTGCGCCGATGTATAATAATTTATCGAATTTTATTTAGAGTATTCAAATGAAACTGATTAATTCCCCCAACCAATGGAAAACACCAATCGAACGAAGCACAACTTTTTCAACTAAATAACTCTAATTTATAAATCAAATAAAGGAGAAATTTTTACTAAATACATAATTTATTTTTATAAGAATCCTGACATCGTGTTTTCCTATTTTTCATTCATAACAATAAATAACAACAATCAGGTTTAGTTTCCAAACAACTTGAATTCCTATCAAATACATACATGTGTAAAATATTGCCTTTTTCAAAATTGCATTTTTTAAATGACCTTTCAATTTACACTTAATAAATTTCTAAATACATTGGTTTAAAATTATACAAAGCTTATATACCTATGTTTGTATATATTTTTTATTATTATATGTAGAAAACTATACAAATTGTGACAAAATGAAAAGTAACGTAAAGTTCCAAGACATCGAGTTTCCTTTGGTAATCTATATAAGTATAGAACAAAAATTTTATCCTAATGTTAAATTTAATTTTATAAATAATAGGTAGAACAATCATTCATTATTGAATGTATAATATTTGTATAACCATACTAATGCACAAACTTATGTCTTCGATATTTTAATTATAACTAACTACTTAAAAGACTCAAAAAAATTTTTAATTCATATTATTTTTATGTTTATCTGTATTGAATAGAATCTTTGATTGAAAAATCCTCAATGTATTTAAAAAAAAAATTCATAGTACTTCCTTCAAGTAAACAACTGCCTCCTTCGTATAAAATGAGGATTTACCTGACTGGTACGAATCTGCATGAAGTAGCATGGTTTGTTTTTGCACGCACTTATTCCTGTAATAGTATTTTAGCTGAATTATAATGTGCTAAGGTGTTATAAATATTACTCTTATGAAGTGATGCAGTTATTACATAATTAGAATTCTCATTATAACTATGCTAATCTTAATTCTAAAAATACAGCGGGAATAGAAAAATGACCGGTCAAAGTCTAGATTATTTTTATTCATTTTTATATATATTTTTTATTAATTGAACGCACAGGATGTGACAATGGTACTCGGAAAACATGCTCTTTTACCACGGTTTATCTTCTGTTATCCTACGAGTAGGGCAGAATGCTGACGTATCGACACTAGTTTCGTCTAATTTATTATTATATCTTTATTTCTTTCATACACCATTTTCTAAAATATATATTTCAGCAAGATTGATGAGGTTGTCAGACGCATCGTCGTTTTTATGCTTCATAATTTTCACTATATGACAATCGAATTTTTGGTAATTGGCACTATTATATTGGCGGCCCATAATACGTAAATTGACCATTTTTCTGTTCGATTTCTGGATCAATGTATTTTTGTAACTATATAGACCCAAAACTTAGTACGATATAAACAAGTAATTAAGTTATGAATTAAGTTCAGGATCTTCGTTTTGTTTATCCAATGCTTCTCTTAAGTTTATTAAATTTTCGTCGGAATTTTTATTTTGAAGGTTTTTCAATTTTAGTTTGTCGAAGTTGACAAAAGCTCTATACTATGTTCATCGGCTATCTGAGTAAGCGCGATAACGCGAAAGGGCCAATTCCAAAAGATATAAAATTATAAACAATCAATAAAAAGATCTGTATTCTGTAAGCCCAACGGCCACATTAAACTTATTACAAAATTTCCAATATGTAGTTTGGATTTACAGTTATAAAATCCACGTGCAATGCAGATACACTCATATAAATTTCCGCTGGATTTTTTTACTTGGAAATCTCATGGTGGCGATCGTTGGATATTAATTCTCAGGGATAAACTTATTCGGTAGATGTCCCTGAAAATCCATTTGATTATTCTCATTGGGCATTTCAGGGATTTCAGTTACATTCTACATGGGTTCTTCAAAATAGAAATCCACAGTAGATTTTTCATATATAGATTGAGTAAGTAAAGTTGAATCGCAAGTTTTCTATATCACTTTGATAATTGAGACTTTGTAATCCTTGATCGGAAAATTCATGAATTCTGATTATACGAATCAAATTGATTATCTGTGACAGTTCCTATGTCCATGGATTTTCACTGCTGCAATTATTTATACTACATCAAAATTATGTAATTTAACACTTTGAAGAATAACATAGATACAAATATTTTAATGCTGTAAACCAAAATAAATATAAAGGGTTCGACATCTGTCTGAATGACAGGATATGCGGATGGTAGAAAGCCAAGCAGTGAAATTGACGCTAAGTTCATGACAAAAACTAAAATCGAAATATCGTCTCTTGCAGAAATTTATTGGTCAATAAAATACCTTAGCCAGAGAGAAAATTTAGCGAAACAAGGGTAGAATGAAAATGAAGGAACTTTTTTCAATCACTGAATTTTTCCCAGACAAAGATTTGTTAAATTAGTCAAATAAAAAATCATGGACAAGTTGAAAGGTTTAAAATGAATATTCAAACTGATATAGTTAGGACAATTCAAGAGATTATCACAAAGAATTTGTTGTATATTTTGTCGATAAAACGTTTCTAATTATGATGAAGGATTTTTCGATTTTTGAACCTTGAAATAAAACGATAGAGGTAGAGAAATATGTTTAAAAATTATTTTCTAAACATGAAGCATTCTGAATTTTAAAATTAAATGTTACACTTTATTCGAATTCTTACTATTTCTTCAATAATATATTTGTGCAAATATGACTTATTGGCCGTTTATTTTTTAATTTTAGAGATCTGGTACACACATTTCAGGTTGTAACTACGGTTGCGCCACTGAAGCTCGTAATGATATTAAAAATTATATACTTACACATAATGAATAGTCCAAGGTAATTTCAAAATTTCTAACTACAATCAAATGATCATTTCAATAGGAATATCAGGGTGAGATCGTAAAAAACGTAGACGGTTTTTTGTTTCTTTTTTTTACGGTAAATGCATTATGTATTTCATAGACATATGTGTATGTATTTTAGATGCTCTGTCCATTACAATTACTTTCGCAACTCATTACAGTAAGTTTTTTTCTCTCCAGCCAAGTCGCGCTTCCATATATATTGTTTGTGCTGCGATTTACATATATATATATATATATATATACGGGCCGTTATGGCATACTATATATATAATCGACATTCGTATATAATTTTTTCATATTGTCTCTGACTATAGGAAAATAACGCTCGTTCCCCCTTACATTTTGATATAATCGCAATATGCACTTATAGATATATATATATATATATATTTATATCATCACTGAGAAAAAAAGTTTCCTATATGCGCTAAAATGCTATGCGTGTCTATTTGAAATGAATATCATTGGCAAAATATTTCCCTGAATTTAGAAAATCATGTGTTTGACCCGAGAAAATTTTCATGGAATGAATTGCGCGTATAATCGTTATTATTATTATTATTATTATTATTATATTCAATTTGATTGACGCGCGCGTTTTTAATATTATATTTGCTTGTTTATGCATTAAGAAATGTATTTGTTCTCAGTGAATCTCAACGCAGAGACATACATACACGCATACATATTTTTATACTTTACATCCCCGAGCGTTTAAGAATATGTTTTGGTGAAATTTCGTTTTCAAATAATCGATGCTTCATTTTTGTTTTTTTATGTATTCCTACTTTCTGTTATACCGTGCCGTTTTTCATATATGTATATATATATGAAAGTTTTGATATTGTAAAGGTGTGAGATTTGTTTCACGCACTCAAGCAAATTATTATTATTATCATATATATATATATATATATATATATATATATATATATATATATATATATATATATATATATATATAAAATTCGTCCATTCTATAGAGAAATTATGACTGTAATGTAAAAAGTATACTTTATATATACATATATATGTATATGTCACGTCTTAAAAAATTACGCGCAACGGATCATTGTCTACGTATATAATGAATAATGTGGGTTTAATATTTCTTGCTTAAACAGCGTATACGTCAGAATTGCGATTCAAAATGGGCTCAAACTTTTTGACAAATTATTCGACTAAGAGAATTTATTATTTACAGAATATAACAAAGTATTATTGGTTAAATGAAATGGCATTTAATTATATCTTAACACGAAGCCATATTCAATATATTTTCGAGAGTGTAGTGTATACTAAATTTCACGCAATCACGTTCTTGAACGCTTTTTTCAGTAGTTTCTTTATTATTGTTATTATTATTATTATTATTATTTCTTTCTATATTAGAGAGATTTTGTTGTTTCATATATACATGAAAATTCAGCTTGCATTTGTCGCGAGTTCGTGTAAAAATTTGAAAGAGAAAAAGTGTTTTATAAAAAGAAAACGTAAGGAAATATTTGGTTATCCAACGATTCAAACTTGTCATGGATTGAATATAACAATCACTGTTTTTAAATTTATTCTCTAAAAAATGTCTGTATTTATGTATTTGATTTTGCCAGTGACGCGCGCGCGTGTGTGTAAAATTTTTGGGTTCGCTTTCTATATTTTTGTATGTACTTCTTATAATTTCATTAATCCTACGTAATGACAAGTTAATATCGCGGATTGGACAATTGATAAAAAAGAAATAACCGGAGACTTCCCTCCTCCCCTCCTTCGCCTGGATTTTAGAATAACAGAGCTCCGCGATAGTTTTTTTTTCATTTATTTTTTTTTTAGTGTAATATAAGCACCGAGGAAAAGCTTCGCAAGAGCGAGTTCGCGCAGTTATATTTATATATCCTGGTAGAAGTGAAGAACTGTTTGACTGGCCAGTTCTTCCCTATTCTCACGGTTCAACGTACATTCAATTATTCATGGATCTCGCTTTTGAAATACCGCTGTAGAAAAATACGGCAGTTTAAATAGTATAATGTAGGAAAAGTGTGTTCGGATTTTTCAGTATATTTTTCATATATTTTCTCAGCAGCTTATTCTATATATGTGTGTTCAAAATAACGGTAAGAATTAAGGAGCGAATTATTTATCCTCAAAATCGGCAACTTGTTACATTTACGGATTTTCTGTAATGTTTCATTTTTTTTTAGAAATTCTGTTACCGAAATAAATAAAACTTCAAAATACCAGTGAAAATTTTATGTAAATTAATGAATAACATCGAGACAAATCTTAAAAGTGTTATATATCACGAAGATGGTAAAACTGCTAAAAAAATAACAATAAAAACCTGCTAATTTAGAAATAACATTCTTAAATTAATTTTTATATTGTTAAGAATTACATGTATGATAGATAGAGATGCGTTTTAACTTTATTATGGTTATTTCGTTGAAGTTCTATAGAACTATTTTGGTAGAAAATTTTTCTATCAGGCTATAATGGATGTTTTTTTAAGCTCACGTAAGTATATAGTTCAGTCGGACTTTCGTCGATCGATTTATTATTATTATTATTATTATTATTAATAATCTGTAAAATTAACCTATATTACATCGAGTGTACGTATATTACCGAAGTTATTTTGCAATAATGTTACACAGAAGTTTTGAGATCAGTTGTTTCGCACATTATTGACAGTCACACTTATAAGAGTTTTTTCTTCAAGAAGAATGAAGTTTTGAAGAATTCATAATTGTCAAATTTGACTTTTGTTTTTCTAAAACACAATAAAGATCGATTCATAGAATTTTCCAGTTACTGAGATAGTTTTAATTTCAACAGATACGAGTCAAACATTTTGTTTTTATTCAATAATTATAATAAGTAAAAAGAAAATTATAAATTGTCATAGTTTTATTTTAAATCAAGGGCATAGCAGCTTATTTTAGCATTTTAACTCGCCAGGTTTAGTTGACAAAATTCGATATTTCACTTCAGAATTTTTTTCTTGCATCATCGATTGAATACAAATTATATAAAAAAAAATTAATATTCATACATTTGAAAAAGGCCAATATTTATAAAGCGAAAAATTAACGACGAGTAATACAGAGCATGGCGGGAATATTTTGGCATGCTTGTTATCGCAATATTGCTTTTTTTAAGTTCCTTTTCTTAAAATCTGTAGAGAAAGACTGACATGCATGACAAAATATGTAATTGTATTGCTGTTGAACGCACGCACAAATCTATAGTTCTATAAGTTATTTAAAAAAACGACAATTTTCGTTTTAATTCTAAAACTTCGTTATGTTATCATTGAGTCAAAATAAATAAAATATATTATATAGTCTGTCATTTGTTAAAAAAAATTACTTAGATATTATGAGGTATGTATAGCCACCTATATCAATCGAGTATAGCTTACAGATTTTAAGTATTTTATGTATTATCATTAGATTTTAATTAAATTTTATTTCATTATTTTTACTGGCAATGAATACAAATATTCTTATCGAGGTATGTTGGATTACAAAAAAGTAAAAATATTCATGTTACAAAAATTTTCATTTTCGAAGTAATTACATATGAAAGTCAAACCATTTCAATTCTTTTTTGCAGATACAGAAAAAATAGTTGACAAAACTGCATAGCTTAATCAATCAGTGTAATTAGATTCACAATTTTATTATTTGGAAAATTTTTGTATTGACTAGACGGTATATATATATATATATATATATATATATATATATATATATATATATATATATATATTGTATGTATATAGGTTTAAGTATGCGTTTGATAAAAATCTTTCATAATGTAGGAAGGTAGAGTCCGACGAACTAGAATAAAATATATATATATAATTGCTTAAGTCGTGAACGATCTCCTCTCGGTTATGTGCAATCATTTGATTTTATTGTATTCTTTTAAAGATATGATATATTTTATTTTTATTACGTCGTTTTGTTTTAGGCCTTTCTCGAAAATCGCTGTTTGTTATATATTTATATATAATATCGATATTTAACTATCTATTGATCGGAATGATTTTCTATAGATTCTTTTCTTCTCCTTTCCTATTGTATGAAAATGCATGTCCTAAGCTAGTCTCTATTTCATAGCAGAAAGAAGAAAAACAGAATTATAGTTAATCCTATTCAAGAATATCTTCTTAGTATTATAGACATTTTTCCGTCATTTTTCTTTTTTTATTTAATTATTTATTTATTTTTTTTTATTAGAGAAATTTCTTTGAAGATTTACCGTAAGTAAAAAAATACTTCAGGCAGTAAACCAAAAATGGCTCGTTTTCTCCAGTAAAATATTTTCGGCATTTTAGAAATTTCTATTTATATTATATATTTTTTTCTAAATATTTCTATCTTTTCTCATATTCTCCATCGATACATTGCATTATCATTAGTATGATTGCCTTGTAAAATATTTCACTATCTCCATTTGTCGATTGTTTTCTGCTGAATCTATTTCAGCCCTACATCAGTTACAGTTTAAGTATTAACGACAAACTTTTAAACATGTAGCTGGAGCGCGTTCGCTCGAACTAGAAACTCGAAACAATCAATTTTCGATCAAGTATAATCGAAGGCTTCGGCCTGTGCATACATTAATTTTTCAACGCACCCACAATTGCTAATTTCAAAGAAATTTCTCTATACATTGGCTAAATCGCTAGAACATTAAGTTTCGGTAAAATATTATTATTACTTTTTGAAGGAAGAGTGTTCAGGCCTGCTTGAACATTTGATTTGATACTTTGTTTAATAAATGCTATGTATTTACAATTATTTACTTGAGAAAACATTCTATGTATTTATGTATAAATCATGTGCATGTGAATATTACGGTACTTGATCGGTAATGAAATTTCATCTTTTTTTTTATATTAATAAAATGCAGCAATTAAAATATTTCGCGATATTAAGTATCTTCACGGTACATGCAATATAAGCACATTAATCACATTCATTTAAATATAAAAGAAATTTATAAAAATGTATAATTAAGTATAAGAAATTCATAATACTTTTGCAGAGCATTCAGTAACGTTATTCATCACAATTATATAGAAACTGTTGATCTAGAATTACATCGATTTCCCCTAATATTCCCGCACAATGATATATTTATATACAATTTCTTCTCCCGGCTAGTATTTCATTCGGCAAATTGATTCTAAGCTTTAAATAACACAGATTTTGGCGCAGTCCTTTTAATGCGAGTAAATTTATTATCAATTCACCGCTTGATATGACTTTGACGAACGTGTGTGGTCCTTGTAAATATTTTTTGCGAAGGCTCTCGCTAAAACAAGTTAGAAGCTTGTATGTGACGCGACATTTGTCTTGCTTCATCATTCAAAGGACGATTAACAGCCCCCGTAAGACAATTTCTATTTAGACATTGGCCTATTAATTTTTATATTATAATTTTTCATTCTTGGCTATCAATATACATGATACACTGTAGACAAAAATAGCAATCTCGGCTAAATCGCGTAAAATATATTGTTTTGGTTCTATTTTTTAATTTAATTACAATATATGGATATTATTTCGTGTATAGTTCATAAATAACGGGTGGTATTATACAGAATAATCCATCGATTATAATCGTATTATCGCAAATTCTTAAAAACAGAATTATCTTGAGAATAAAACGAAGGTCGAAATATTATTGTACAATTCCCTTCTATAAATTCGACTAAATGGACGCTACTATATATTATACGCTAATCTCTTGTACAGCAAATGAAATAGTAAAAAATAACACAACAAAAGTCTCAAAAATGTTATTATAAGTTAATATGAGACTATTTAGCTTGGTGTTAATTAATTTGATATAGTAAGTACTAGCTCTGGACCATTTTACATATGATAAATAGCATGTTTCTGAAAACAGTTTATGTAATGCGTTTATGTATTCGTATAATTGAATTTAAACGTCTTTATAGTACCAGGTTATCGCATCATCGCGGCATTTTATATATTATATATATTTTTTACGAATAGTAAATTTTCAATATTAGAACTTTTTAAAAAAATCATGATGTTCTCCTTAATTCTTAGAGGAAAATTTCTTAAGCTAATCGTGCGTTTCATTATATCGTACTATTTTTTCACTAGCATCAATTAACCAGTGCAATTCCAAATAATCTGAGCAATCATATACAGAGGAAGTCAGATTAATGAATTAAGTAATTGATCTTGTAGATACATTATTGTAAAATCGTAAAAACGTTTAGGTTTTTATAACTTAATCTTAATTCTTTGATTTCTAAAAACTTTTGATAAACAAATTTTAAAAAATTAATTTTTTGGTTCAATCAATACTAATGCATTTAAATTAGGATATATTTTAAAATAAAGATTTACTCGAATAATCAAATTACTCTAAGGGATTCGAGTCACTCTAGCTAAACTTTTTTTAAGGTTGCACAATCCCGGAGCAAAATGTTTTTGTATAATTCCACGTATATTTATTATCTATTATTAATAATTAATAATCCTTTATCTCGTAAAGGTTACAATTTTTTTATATCTGTACGCTTATGTAATTATGATAATTACACAAGATAGTTCAATTCATTTTAATCTTTCTCTGATAGTATACGACATGAACAATTTGGATTTGCTTCAATATGCAATGTATTATAAAAAAAATTTTTATCAAAGCATTTATTAAAAATAGCACAAATCGGCAACAGAAACTGAAATCACTTTATTTAATCTCAAAATCTATTATTTCATTTGAAACATTGTGAATTAGATTCCTGTGTTTCCAAGAATTAAAAAAATTATGGTTGTTCACAAGTGATAAATGAGATTTTAAAATGACAACTGTATTTTCTGTAAGCGAATAAAAATTGTGCTATTTTTCTTTATTATATACGGTTACAAACTTTATCAGATTATAACAATGATTGTTTTACCGCACGTAATAACAGTGTAGTAAAATACATCAAATATGATAAAGCGAATGGTCATCACATTGGTAAATTTACACAATTTTCTTTTAATAACAGAGTAATGCATTTCTGTGAGTTCTATAATTCGATTTCCAGCTCTGTTATAAGTACTATTGAAACAACTCTTTTACTTTTCGTTTCGTATACATATACACAGATAGTTCTACAATATTAAGATAAACACTTTAGTATTTATCACAAAATCGGAGTGTTCCTTTTACGAAAAAACATTATTTTCTTATGGTCTAGCTTATTCATATTTCTTTCTGTAGTTTTGATGAAAAATAATAGATATTAATTATTCATAAAAAATTATTTAATTGACTTATAGAATAATAAAGTATATCTAAGAACTATAATGCTTATTTTCATTAATAAATGTACTTTGAATAATGAAAATTTTTACTAGTATTTGATATTAAGAACAAAAATTATTATGATTGTATTATCTGCTTTTTTAATAGAATTTTTAATTTTCTATAATTGTAACCTATAGCAAATATTACAGGTTTAAGTCAAGTTTTTTAATAAAATCGATTTGTTTGAAAAACGTTTTAAATATCAGAAATTTAATGCATAAAAAAATCTATAATTAAAAAATATGTACTATTAAAAACTTTATTTTAGTATAAAATGTATATATTGCTCAAGTAACATCAGCATGTTCTTATTATTTTTATTTATATTTAAGTGTATATTAAATAATTGTATAAATATAAGAGACTCTATAAATAAAATATCGTAATATCTAATAATATATTTACAGATAAAATTTTGAAATAATGGAATATAATTAAAAACAAACGTTAATAAAATGTTTCAGTCATTATCAATTAGAAATCATTATTTTATATAAAAATAAGCAAGTCAAATTTATATATCGATATAAGTAATCCATAAAGCGACTGATTACTTATGATTAAATTTATATTTTCTTGAACTGTGTTTCATTAAAATAAATTTGTTCAGTTATTAATAAAATAATTTTAACAATAATTTACATAAAAGGTATTCGACACGATCTGGCCAGTTTTCACTTTAGTTTCATTTCTAAAATGCAAACTAATGGTGAAAAAAATGTTTATCCTTTATACTGACACATTGAGAAGTTCGTTACTTTAGTCTCACTTCGCGAAAAAGCTGCCCAGAGCTACATATAAACGCGTTCGCATTTGCGCCGGTAAACGCATTCAGCGCGAATGCCCCGGCCGGGCACAAATTGCGAGAAGCGAAACACATCGGTATTGGAAACGGATTTGATATTTTCGTAATAGGACCACTCCGATCGATGCAAACGTCCCCGCGCGCCGCCGCGCTCCTCGAGCCTCGCGAGACTTTTGCAATGCAGCCCCTCCTCCTCCTCCCCTCACCCCCTCCCCTCCGCGCTCGTTCAGCACATGGTCTCGGAGGCGGGGGCCGCGACGCCGCTCATGCCCTTGTCGTTGGGATCGGACTCGGCGGAGTCGCGGGTCGCCGCGGGCCTCGCCAGGGTCTGCTCGATCTCGCGGGTGACGTTGATCGTGGGCGGCGGCCGGTGGCAGCGTCTGCGGCTCGTCGTGTCCTCGTCGATCGCGGAGGCGCGCCGCAGGCGCGGATGCGGATGCTCGGTATTGATGAAGAGCGAGCTGACGCCGCCCGCGAGATCGTCGTGGCTGCTGTCCTCGTCCTCGCTCACGTGGTACCTGCGTGAAACGATCGGTTTTTGATCAGTTGGATGAAATTTATTGATTTCTTTTTTTTTTTTTTTGAAAATTAATGGAGGATAATCAAATGTCTTTTTTTTTTATTTCAAGTTTTCTGTTAATGATAAAGAACTAGTGCATCTAATAATTCAACAATTGATGGATTGTTAACTGACTATGATATCAGTATTGGTATAGCTGCTTGTTTTTTATCGATCAAATTATTCGTAAAGGTTAGAGCTAATATTATTCTTTATAATATTACAAACATTGCGGAAGAAAAATAATTACTTATTAAACATTACTCTTTACCATATGATTTAACATAATTAATATTTGTCAAATATTATTGTTTCAATACATTTTATTATCTTTAGTTTTACATTATTGAAAAAGCGTTTAATAATGTGGAAAAATTTTAATTTTTAATTTTACTACTATTATTAGCTTCATTAGATATAATTATATAATTGAAAACAATTTAAACAGAAGTTTTTAAAAATTCGTTTCAATTTTTAGTCATTAATTTCAATAGACGCAAACCCATTTTTTAATTTTATAAAGCAAAGTTGATAACTACGTGAGAAGTAAATGAATTTAAGATTTTAATCAAAATTTTACGAATTAAATATTTATTTATCAATTGGTTTTTTACCATTATCTACGACGTTTTATATGAGGTATTTTTTCTACTTAAAGAAAATGTAAACACTGGTCTGTACGTACCAGATTAAAACTAATTTATTACTTTAAGTTTATAATATGAAATTTCTATTTATCTTTGCATGGATACAAAGTTTTTATAGTAAAATCTTTATCTTAATTGTAGTTATGCCACTTAAATGTTATTCTTTATATGTATTTAAATTATATCCTAAGCATTAGAGCTCGTTTGATTTTTAAACCTTTGAGTAACAATATTAATATAATTTTGGACTCGAAATTACATATAGGTATCCATTTTTTTGCGGCTCTAAAGCGTCTACAAAAACTTAGATTTATTACTCTAGAAATGAGAACGATTTTATTTTTCGTTAATACAGGGCAAGTGAAAATCCAAACGAAATAATTAAAGAATAAATGGTGAGCATATAGATATAATTGGAGAAAGACTGAAGAAAACTCGCCTCCGCTGAATGAGATCCTCCATCTGCTGGTAATCGCACTCCTCGGCGTCCCTCAGGTGCTCGTTCTCGATCTGCCAGGCTATCTCCATCGCGTTCTGATTGCTCCTCTCGGAGGTGCTCCTGACCCGGCAGGGCGGCGGCGAGACAGGCGGCGTCCTCGGCGGACTGAGCAGCCCGCAGTAGCTCTCCAGCTCGTCGGTGATGCTCGTGTACTCGGCACGCATGGCCAGCAGGAGGGAGCGCGAGTTGCTCGAACCCGAGGACTGGATCACGGCGACCCTTGGCTCGGCCCAGGTGACGCCGCGCTGAAAGCTCGCCGATGGGACGACGACGCCCGAGACGCTGGCGGCGATCGCGGCGGCGGTCGCGGCGTCGTCCGCCAGCGACTCGGAGCGCGTGCGACTGTTCTGGCGGCTCGACTTGTCCGCGGAGTCCTGTCGCGAGTCCGAGGTCATCGTTGCCTCGCCCGAGGTGTCGCGCTCGTCCGACCTTTCGGTTTTTGCCTCCTTCAGCTTGAATAAAGCGCGTGAAAGGCAACTTAGGTAATTTGCAAATGTTTTATAATATTCGTATATAAAAAGAAAGAATCGGAGTTTGAAGTAGTTTTCTTTGTTTGTCGTTGTTCTACTCGCTTGATTATTTATTATTTTAATGAACTTTATTTTATTTTTGTCAAGTACAAGTAACTTTAGTATGACTTCTGTAACATAATACAAAAGGATTCACTCAAGGATTCTTAAGGGACGGTAAGAATAATTATTTTTTAATGAATTTCGAGAATTGGTTCTGAAATAATTCGTTAAAAAAATTATAAAAGAGTTTATAAAATAAAATCTGGCATTGATAAAATTCTAACAAAAATACTTTCGAGTCTGTTTGAAAGGATTCAGTCAAAGAGCTGAAGAATTATTTTTATGACAGAATTAATTTCATTAACAAAATTTAATTAATTTAGTTCCTTTAGTTCATTTACTGAACAAAATTTCTAGAAGAATACCAATGTGCAACACCAAGTGCAGATTTTCGTTATATTCGTAAAATTTAAATTCTTAAAGTTTGCATGAACGAATATTTTTCAATGCTCATTTGAATTCTTAAAAACAGACTCTCCAAAACCTTTCTGAAAAGATTTACCATAAAGAAATAATAATTATTTTTGTAAAAAGCTTTCCAGAACTACGCGGAAGAATTCCGAAATACTTTCATGAACAATTCATAAAATGATTTTCAAAAGTTTATGAAAGAATATTTATAATCAATCGAAAACTTTACCAGAATTGTTTCAAACATTTTCCGAAGTAACAGAAAAAACAATCAGGACTGATGTTAGACGGTAGCAGAATTTGGAAAAATATTATAAGTAGATGAAGCAACTGTTTCAAAATGTTTAAAAGTGCATCGTAATGGCGGCAAAAAATGGATACACTACGTTAATCTAAGATGTAGAAAATCGTGGGGTCATCCCGGTAACAGCAACAGATATTAATTTATTCCGTTTGATGACACCTGGTCAGTGCTTTCATTTCTACGAAGAAGTTAAAAAATGGATCGATTTTTGAATAGTCTCAAAGACATGTCGATTTTTTTGACACAGAATTCATACACTGCCAAAAAGATCGGAGAAAGTAGTCTCTAGTGTTGGACAATACTTTGAATCCAGTGTTTTTATTCTTTCTATAATGAATACAACTTTTGTTTTGTAAATTAAAACATCCAAAATTTATTCAACTTCCTAATAGGATTACTATCAATCTTTCTGAAGGAAAGATGCAGCATATAAATCTTTGAGAATATTTCGATGGAATACTCTTTTAGAGCGTCCAATTCTTTCTTGCAATCTGTACGGAACACATTAGAATCGTTTCGTACTGTATAATAGATCTCTGTAGTTGTTTCGTTAAATTACACATGATTAATGCTCGAACTATATAGCTCTGCTTCATAAAATGAGCTCAATGGAAATGAGCATAGAAAAAACGAAATTGAAAGCGTAAAAGATAAAATTGAAAAATTCGTAAAATTCGCCGACTACATCGACGTGCAAGTCTATCGTGCCGCCGCATCCTTCGATCCTTACCTCGGCGACGGCTTTGCCGCCGGCCTCGCTCCCGTCGTGGCTCGTGTTGTCCTCCTTGCACTCGTCGGGCCTGACGGCGGGCGGCAGCTCACCGCTTACCGACGAGTCGTTTCTGCTGAGATTCTCCCTGGACTCGTCGCAGGCCTCGACCGCCTCCTTGAGGGCGGCCGCGGCAGCGACGGCCGCGTGCTCCTCCTGCTCCAGCTGCTGCTGCTGGTGCTGCTGGCTGGGCGGCGCCGAGGACATGTTCAGGTAGGCTGCCTCGGTCATCGCCCTGATCAGCTTCTTGCGGCGCAGGGGCACGTGGGTGGTGTGGGACTCGGCCTCGGACGGGCAGGCCTCCGAGCGCTCGGATACGCGACGGCTGCGCACCGCAGCGGCGAGGTCGACCTCGAGGTGGGAGCGCAGGGCCTCGGTGCTGCTGCTGTTCTCGTTCGGTCGATCGGGGCCGACGCTCGGCGGCATGTAGGTAGCCATGAAGCGATGGATGACGCCGAGGTGGGCGAGGGTCTGCTCGTTGAGCTCCTCGAGCTTGCGGATTCGGAACTCGACGGTCTGGCGCAAATCGTTTCTTATATACATTTGTTTTCAGCTTTTATTTTGCTTTTAAAGCGATTACATCGACTTTTACTTCGATTTGTTATTTATCAGTTAAGTTCGCTCTTATACGATATGCCTATGGGGCATGTATTGAATTATATTTAAAAGCAATGTTCGAAGGATGCAAAGATTGTTAAAACACTTAATTTTAATAAAAAATTAAAATTATATCCATGAATTATGATGAAGAATATAGTGAATTAAACTTTTGTAAGAAATATATTTAGTTTATTTTGAATTTGAATAATTATTACCAATATAAAGACGAATTTACGTTTAAGGAACACTCAGAAATGATTTAACCACCAAACCAACCGTCAGTATTACTAAAAGTTTATCTTAATACAGAACCGAGTGTCAATTTCAAGCTTTACCTTAGAATATTAATTTAAAGTATTGTTTAAGTATTTTTCCAAGCGTGGAATGACCATATATGAAACTGACTTCTATATGTCAATCAGATTATACTGACTAATTAATTAATCATTATGAATTGGCTTCAAATACAAATTATTGTTGGTAATAGAGTAATTATTATTGGTAGCATTATTATTTTGTATCTGGGTATCAGATAGCAAACCATTAGAATTGTATACCTGAAGCGAGCTAGTCTGATTGCTCTCCTTCTTGTCGATATCGTCGATCTTCTGATGCATATTCTCGACGCGCTCGGTGGTAACTTTCACCCTCTCCTCCGTCGACATCTGCAGCTTGAGTTCCTGCTCACGGAAGTAGCCCTCGACACAGTCCTCCTCGAAGTCGTACAGGCGCTCCTTGTCGTCGGCCTCGAGGAAGAGTTTCAGGCCGTTGTCGCAAGTTTCGCCCGACTGCAGGCGTCCCTGCGTCACGAACCTTGAAAAATGAAAATATTATCTTGAGATGAGAATGGGATGCTAAATTAGAACTCAGATAAATGGAGGGCGAGAGTGAGAGAGAATGGGGTGTTAGCTTTGACTTGTGTGCGTTTTATATTTCCCCTATAAAACATATTTATGAAGAGCGGTATAGTTCTTTATCGAATCATAAATATGTTTTGAATGGCTTTACAAAAAATTTTATTTTACTGTACGTTATATATTGAGAATAACTTCGAAACTTGAACTAATACATAAATAATTTTTTTATGCAAAAGTACAAGTACTTTATTCATATCAGCCAGATCGGTATAACTACAAATATCTGTATGGGATGATAGTAATTTTTCATAGAACAATTATTATAGTATAAGACAGGCTCAAAAAAATAATACTGAAAAGCATGGACATAATGGAAATGTAATAAAATTATTCGAACAATCTATAATACTGAAATATATTTTTCTACTAAACCAGAATTACCTATCTGGGATTGCCTGAGATTGGGGTGCTTGTTTTTTTGATAACGAAATATATCGATTCTCTAAATTACTTAATTTAATATGCGTCTGTGTGAAAAAGATACCGATAGTAAATCTATGTAAATGTGTTTAGATCTCTTCCCAAGGACTTTATTGATACCGATGTCCTAATTAGAAACTGTGATCTTGAGAATGAATATCAAATTCAAATGGCAAATCTGTTAGATTCATTAGGATTAAGGGTACCAAAACACAGTTTTATACTGCAGGTGGATTAATTAAAATAGTAGTCTCAATAACGTAATAAGCTTATTTTCTGAATTGTAATCGTGTTAATGGATCACCTTGATAGCTTATCATTTGGAAGCATAGTAATAGGAAGTCTTAATTTAACACAAAGATTATTTGGTGGAAATCCTAAATGAAAAAAAATTTAATAATTGTCGTGGAGACACCGTCTTTCGTAATTTTAATAGAGACAATGCATGTATATGCTCTTTACTTTAGCTTTGGATTTTTGCTAGAATAACAATATTAATTTGAAAAGCGTACATGTTCCGACGTTTAATTATCTATCTGTTTGTAAATATGATTATCTAGTTCATTTAGACTCTATAAAATGGTACCAATATTATAATCTACTACGTTTTTATTCAAAATCTTTTCATTACAGATACATCATAATTGTAATGGAAAGTATTGCCTTCACTAAAATTAAATCTCATATTATTTGTTAATCCAAGCATATGAAAGTTTTTGTATAATATTTGACAATAACTGACCTAGTTTCTTTTGCCTGGCCTATAGCTACCCGGAATGATTTTGAAGCAAAAGAAATATTTTTTTTTTCAAATAAAATTAAACTTCGTACTATGAGAACTATATTTTCTGTTAAAAAATTTCGATGCAAACGATACAATAGCTGTTTTTAGAAAATTATGCTACTAAAAGATGAAGTAATTAATCTATCGCTTTCATGCTATAATTGCGCAACCATAAAGAATTTGTTCCAAATATGATTATTGATTCTACTGGATCTAAAATCTGCTGGGAAAGTCTTATGCAAAAATTTTATGTATTTTGAACGGTTGCAAATAAATTTTACCCTACATGCCAATGTTGATTGAGGGTCATGGAAATTTCGAAGATGGGCGGAAGCTTTGTTTTAGTACTTTGTTCTGGATGTCCTCGCACCTACTGGAGGTATTACCATATCTGTAGTGATTATAAGATTTGAAAAATATATTTATAAAAAAAGTAGATAAAACATTTTCAGCTTTCGCGCTATTCACCAATGATTAACAGTCCATCAGAAGCGATGGATTTAGGTTTTCGTTCGGGAGGATGAATTTTAAATGAAAGGCGAAGACATTTGCTTGGCCTTTAACCAATTGGGGCAAGGCGATAAAACGTGAAATGATTGTATGGTCGTCGCTCTGTCTTTACGAGTTCAAACTAAGGACACAGTATTAGTAGAAGATAATAGGCAAGCACATAAAATTCTCTTTCGTGTACAGTTTTCTAGGTATTCAAAAAATTTCGGACTCGTTCTATCTTATATATGTTAAAAATTTTCCCACTATTAAATTACACAACTTGATGATAAAGTACATATCACCGTTTTATGAGATCACGCATTGAAGATTAGGACGCCTTCACCTTACCGAAGAGTCCAACAATCGCCTCAGGGGCAAACGTATACGCGTATAAGAGAATTATTATACTTGAAGTTTAACTAAATATTTTCTTTTCTTCATTAATTTACACAGTACTACGAGGATAACATTATCTTATCCCATTACGATTTACGTACCTTAAAAAGTGCCGCAGCAGGAGATACAGGTGACAGACGACGATGAGCGGCGGCGGGAGTACCGGCTTCTGTTCGTACTCCATCACCACCGTGAAACGCTGGAACATCCAGACCTGATGGGCCACCGCGTTCACCTCGATGAAGATGTTGTTGAAGACGGCGATCAGCAGATTGATCAGCAGTATATTGGCGACGAGCAGGTAGACGGCCATCGCCGCGGGGGTTATCCAGCGGCCGGGCAGGCAGGGCTCCATGCTCGGCTCCTTGCCGCAGTCCGGGTCGATCTGGTCCGCGTAAACCTCGCCGTACAGCATGAAGTACGGCTCCATGAACACCTTTATCGCCGGGCACGCGTCGCAAATCGTCGAGGATTGTTAGTTACGGAGTAATCGTGATGGGGTGGGGTGAGACCATATTGGGCGTATATATATATATATATATATATATATATATATATATATATACATACGCCATATTTTGTGCAGTATTTTGTTATAATAATATGGGCATCTATAGGTTTATTACTCTCTATGTATTATAGCTTGATCAGCCAAAAAAACAAACGATGAAAACGCAGCTTCTGGAAGAAATGTTGCCTTTTGGTTCGTTCTAATTTTAACGTGTGTGTATGTCTATGTGTTTTATCATTTCTTTTGTTTCTTAAATCATGCGCAGCCTTATTTGTTGCTACAAGCCGATTCCTTTTATCATTAATCTGCGCTGTTTGCTTTCTATATAATATATACATATTAATGTCGTGGTTTGAGTGGTGGTTGTATAACTATTTGTATGTATATTGTCATGAATATTCCAAAAAATTATGTATAAAATATATAATAAACTTTCTTGATCAATCTAATATGTTACTATATATGCTAAAGACATTCGCAGAAGATGCACTTTTTTTACAGAGCATGTGTGCTTATTGGATCTATGAAACTGAGCTGTACAAGTAATTGTGGAAGCATGTAGCACAAATTAAACAAAAAAGCAACTAACTTCACCTCAACAAACATTAAAAAAATAATTTTCGTGTTTCTATACGACACAAATAATATATACATATGTATTAAAAATGAATGAATCGTATGTCGCCTTACCGTATCTCCCCTACACTACTTAATCTACAAAGGTGTAAGTCGCATTATTTAATACAATCCTTTATTAAGAGTCACACAATCCGTACGACTGGATTTTATCTCGCTATTAATATATATATATATATATATATATATATATATATATATATATATATATAATCATAGCTCCATTTTCGTAATGATTAATTTATCAATCCTCATAAATTCACGAGCGATAACAATTGAATACACAGGCTAACTTTCATCGGGATGATTGAAATGGAAAATCTCTTCAATTTATTGAACGGGCGAGGATTAAAGTTGATCCGATTATGAATATAAGGCCGACTGCTAATTTTTTATATGAAAAAATGAAAAATACGAAAGAATCATTACATCACGGACGATCCTCCAGTTCGGCTCGGCATTTGGATTCAGTATAGCCTGTCTGGCGACGCCGAAGCTCATCAATACCACCAATAAAAGCACCACGAAGTATATCATGTTCTTCACCATTTTTCCCATCATCGTCACCAATGGACCTGGAAATGAAAGTGGAATTTGTCATTTGAAAGACCAAAAATTGTCCATTTAAATTTTAACATCATTTAAATTTATGTTATAAGATATTAGGTTAATATATTGTTTTATATTTTGCTTATAGGGGGTATTCTTGTCGAAATACAAAAAGGCCTTTGCAATCCGCTATTTTATTTGAATTAAAATTTAAATTAGATTTAAACAAGAATGCAAATATCAACGAATATTAACTTCTGTCATTCAACAATACAGAACTTACGTAATTATACGTATTAAAATATTATTTATATTTGTGATTTAAAATTCAAATAAATAAATAAATAAATTATGCATTTATTATTCGTAATGTCGTCAAAGTATTGCGTCAAATTAATTAAGCGCAAATAATGCACATATTATCGCACTGTTGAATAAAGTAAAGTGGCCTCATGTTTATATATATGTAAAACTAGGCTGCATACAGAATTTAAGCTATAAATCAGCGCGATATACTATATTCTCATACGGGATACGTACAGTGCTGCAAATTGTCGTTTTGAAAAATGAAAATTAATTATGGAATATAAAAAAAGGGGAGAGAAAAAAATGAAAGGAAGGAGAAAAAAAAAAGAGTAACTGTCGTCGTCGCGCGCGTACGACCGACCGCATTCCGATCGCATCGCGAAATAGAAAAATTTAATATAACGATGCGCGCACATGCTCGGCGAGCATGGAGCCCGCGCGTCAGCCTTCACAATTTCAAGACTGCAGTCGCACATTATATACACGCACATGTGAAATACAACGTAAAAACATGCGCACTGTAGGTAGACGATTGAAAAAAAGGAGCAAAGTCGATATTTCACGAAGGTTCCGATCTAATATTTTCCGTTTAAAGGTCTTCATTGACTTTATTTTAGTTACGAGATAACAGTTGAAGAACAATCACTAATTATTAACGATTGTTCAACAATAAATTATCAAATTTTTTTCTCTCAATAACACTTAAATAATCAATTGAGCATCGCGCGAGGATTGCGTCTCCGAGCAGTACAAAATTAAATCAAGACACTGCTGCTAGGGATCTATAGAGAGCTATGAAAACTGCCGTAAATTCATTAACTTGGGCGAATTAAATCGGCGACCCACATTATAAATTCACGGATCTCGGCTTAAAACTTAAAAACTTTTACTGCGCTTTTCCACCCCTTTCCCCGCACCCACGGCGCGCGATTAAATCGCGCGAGCGTTCCTTTTAAAATTATTGCATTAGGAATCCGGCTTATATCTCGGCGGGTACATCTACAAGATTGGATCGCGTGTATATATATATATATATATATATATATATATATATATATATATATATATAAGCGCGCGTGTACGTAGCTTCTTAGTCGACAGTTTGAGCAGAACGCACATAACGAACGTGCGATTTCAGCTAAGACAATTATTACGATAATTATAGTTATTGCCCTTTTGCAGGTTTAAATTTTCTACCTTTCACTGTTCTTTGGCGCGCGTTTTTCTCTCTCTCCAAAATTCGCCCCTTATACGCGTTATTGATTTTTCCCGCTCTTACGTGACTCTATGACTCGGATAAAGAGAGCATCGCGCGCCGCCCATATCAGTTTTTCCGTATAGAAAATACGTTTTCGAAACGCGCGCGCGCGCAAGTACGTACAAATTCAACGACAAATGGATTTGCGCCATTGAATTTCGCGCAAAGCCTGCGCGCTCTCGCTCACATAAAGGACAGCGCATTGACTGCGCCCTAAATCGAAGGCGAATGCAAATTTCAATGTATAAAGGATTGCCTCGAACGGAGACCGCCCGGGGCGCGCGAGCCGTTCGATCGAACGGCACTGGGAATTGCCGGAGGGCAATGGAAGAAGGCGGATACACCGAGCCGGGAATAATTACCAAGGTCCCGCTCGCGAATCCCCGGCAGTGCTCGAATTAGCCCGGCTAAATAGAGTCTATTTATTATGCGTGCCAGTCTCGGTAGCACGTCGATCGTTTACGAGACACTCATTAATCCCCTTTATACATTTGTCCGACTTACGCAGACAAATGTCTCTACCCCCCCCCCTCCTTACGTCTCTAGGACGTGCTTTTTATGCTTACTTTACCAAATGGAGTCCTATACAAATAGGGCTACAGATCATCGACTCTCGGCTTTATTATAACCAGATCCTTTCTTTTAGCGAAATTTCCCCGTTCTCCCGTCAATGCTCGATATTTTCGCAATAAATTCGTCGAAGCTCTCCCGACTTGGGTCGCCTCTATTCGTCGTTTTTATCGAAAGTCGACGAAATACAGCTCTTCCTCCCCCTAGCGCCCTCTCGCCTCCTCGTCATTTATGCGAAGCCCGGGTTTTTTTTTTATCTCGTCGCGGAAGCGTCTTGCGACGGTGGCGGAAATAACCCGAATATATATATAATTAAGAGAGAGGGAGAGAAAGTTCGGGAGGCTAAAGCCCACTGGGAGCAAAATTGATCAGAAAGGAGAGCTTGAGCTCGAAACGTCGCATTCTGCGTGTATATATATATATAGCGTCTTCGAATTGCATATTTGTGTCACGTCTGTGTATTGGGGATGGGGTGGGATTTGTCGTTCAAGAAGAAACAAATAACCGTCCCTGCCCATCTCGCTCTCGTCCCGCATTGTCATTGTTGCGGGCGCTCGGGAAAGAAACAAAAACGAAGAATCAAGAAGCCTGCGGTGCCGGGCAAACGTTGAGACTGTTACGTGTCAAACTACTAGCCGCGTGTTGAGAAACACGCGCGTAAATTCTAGGCGACGCTTCTCGCGATTTTCCACGTATAAGCGAATTAAAATAAAATTTCATTTCAGTGGGACCGACGGGAGCACTGGAGAAGCAAAAAATTTTGATCGATATCGTTTGTTTCCGAAAAGAAATTGGGATTATTAGAAAAAATAATCTCGAAAGTTACTATATAAATCGAAAGTTTACCACTTGTAAACTTTCGATTTAGCAATTAAGAAAAATAAAAACAAGAAGATATAATCCATAGCTTTATCTCTATACGTTCTGAACTGTTTAATGAATGTTAAAAAAAAAAATAAACTAAACTTGTTTATTTATAATTATTCATTGAAATCTAGAAATATATATCTATATTTTTTTTCTTTTAGGGACGTTTTCAAAATATTTTCATTAGAAACTATTCGGACGAAGAAATTTAAATGGTACACTTGCGTGCACGAAGCTTCGGGTGTGAAATCGAATTTTTAAATAAAATTCTGAAAAATATTGGACAGCAATCGATCTCTTTGCTATATACAGGCGACATTTTTCTGCTCAATAAATTTTAATGGATGTTTTCAACGTACGGCACTTTTTTTTTATGAAGTGAACGGGACACGAAGCGAGACTATGAAAAAGGGGACAAAGTATATGTTGCTACAATGAACAACAAAGGTCGATTAATTATATGAATATTGGAATTAAACTTTTGGCTGAACTAATCAGGAGACGCCCTACTACGATGTTAACTACTAGGTTCTATATAGTTCTAAAGCATGTTCGTTTATCGATATCACCTTCTCTGAGATTGAGAGATTAATAATTTATACAGCATTATAAATCTACTCTCCGCGTATCCTTACATATTAAGATTAAAAATGCAAAATAAGCTTCAACTAAAGTACAATTTTCGAAATAAGAAAGGTAATAAAGTTATTTTGCTTTATTTTCATTTTATCTAGTAATTTTGATATACATTTATTGCAATGTTTATTTGATAAATGCCTAAAGGCTGGAAAATTCGACTTGGGTAGCCAGTTAATCTGAATGGCTTTCAAGATAGGCCAGTATGCATTCGTATTATTCTTTCATTGTACGAGATTGATGTTTTAAATTAAATTATATGTACTGGATCAAATTGCTAGGATAAATTCACAACTTGAAAAGCCTCCTCGAGATTTCTGAATGTAGACAGATTTGACATCCCTGGGTATTTCAATCCGTTTCTGCTGGATAATATTTTCAATTCTTTTCATTTTTCAATTATCTCATTACCTAATGATTAATTTAACGTATGGATTTTAAATTTCTATAAATGGAAGGCACTATTATAAAATTTTTCATTGATGTATTATTTATAATAATTATATTTGATTTTATTACTCTCTTTCTGTCGAAATTTTAATTATGTTGATAAAGCAATCTATTGAAATTTGGCGGTTTTATTAAAAAATTTATTAATTTAATTTCCTATAATTTATAAAAGTCGAGTTTACTTTATTAACTTTTTTAATATTTTTAGATTAAATTTGTACTTTTCACTAATTTTAATATATATTGAAATAATTCTAATACCTCGGTTATTTTTTCCTTATTATTCTAAGAGGATATTTTCCTTTTTTTCCTTTCATTATCTTAAAATTCAGTGAAAATATAAAATTTCGCAATCTTTCCTTGTGTGTGTGTTTTTTATTTTAAGTTGAGTTTAGTAATTACACAAAGAAAAAAGAAGTTCAATATAGATATATATAGAATATTAGTGACGCAAAACTCTGACTACCTTGATCTTAAATTAAAAAAAAAAGTTAAATTTAGAAAACTCCGCCTCGTTCGTTCAATTTAAATTTCAATCTATTAAAAAATGCTAAATTTTAGTTTAACTTGTCTAATAGGCGTGGTGCCATCTATATTTAGTTCTTGCTTGTATTATGAGTAAAAATTTTCTTGAAATAATTAAAGTTTTCAATTTGCAATATAATTGTCAAACATTTTCATTTTCTCTAAGAAATATTTTCTTTATCATCTAAATCTTTTTAGTCGTTAATGTCAACTCCAGAAATGTTTTATTAAGTCAAATATTTATTTCTGTTTCTTATTAATTTTACAACTTTCGTGCATAATTTTATTCTGTAATGACATTTTTGGAGCAATTTTCCACTTAGAATAGGAATTCCTTCGCAGAATTGGACGATGATGTCGATATTTTCGAATTTTTGAGTTTACAACTGAAAATGTACCAGTTTTGTAGACTTTTACGGCTTTTTTTAGCATGGATAGGATCTACTTTACCGTTTCAAAGTAATGTCCCTAAAAATCATGTGGAATGTTTCTATCTAGAGTTACGGTCATTTTTCAGAAACATTTCCAGTGAAAAAAGTTTTGATTTGTTACGCAGCGAGCATTTTTTTCTGAATATCGATTGCAAATTTTAACATACGTTTCAAAAATTTCAAACATCGAACTTCAGTTAGAAATTTACTGTATTATACTGATCACCGATTAGGATTTTGAAATTTATTGCCAGCGAAGTCGAGATATTTGCGTACAGCAAGTAACGCGTCCCTTTAAAATTACCATAACGCGCAGAAAAATCATCGACGATTATTCGACGTGAGATTCTTAGACCATAAAGTAATACGAGCTTATCCGTAGTATCTAATAATGCCAAAAACGACCTGTTCTTTTTTTTTCTTCTTTTTGTTTTGTTAGATCATAAATTCAAATACCCCAGGATTTGGACACACGATTGGCCAATTCTGCAGATGGATTCGAATTCTTCGCAAGAATTTACACGAAATAATGAAACATTCCCATATTCAAGCCTACATTTTTCTCTTCACAGAATTGCACCGTCTACAACTTTTGAATTGTATCAGTTATTTTTCTCAATTTACAAAAGCTCTGCCCGAATGCTTAATTTAGTTAAAAATTGATCAAAAAATCTTTTCAATTTCCATACGAGCGTGTACTGCAGAAACGGGCACTCACCCAGATACTTGTTCACCCCGAGTATATTCAGCATCCTCAGATACCAGTACATGCAGTCGACGCAGTAGATGGTCCGCCCGACCTCGAAGCTGGCCGGCCTCAGCCTCAGCACGAGGCCGATGATGAAGAATATGATGGCGGCTGCGTCGCACGGATTCCACATGTTCCAGGCCCAGACGCTGAACTTGTGGGACAGGGCGACGGGCTCGGAGGTCGCGATCTCCCGCACCTTCTCGCAGCCCATCGTGCAGATGTAGGCGATCGCGTAGATCTCGGGCCAGGTCGGCACGTCGCCCATGCGCACCAGGATCGAGTACGAGAACAGGACCAGGAATATCACGTAGGCGATCTGTGGTGGGTGGGGAGGGAGGGAGAGAGAGAGAGAGAGAGAGAGGGAGAGAGACAAAGAGATATTAAATTTTTGCACTGACTATTGGATCTCAATTAAGTCTTTATTCTTTAGGTTTTTTTTTATCTTCTTCTTCTCGCTTTTTCTGATATTTTATATCGCCGAACCAATATGAAAATTGACTTATTGGGTGGCGAGAGAAATTAATTTTTAGTTTTTTAGTGTCGTTGTTTGATAGGATCCAATTTTATGTAACACAATTAATCTCAACTGCGTATTATATAAATATATATATATTAGATAAAAATTATTAGATAAAAATGATGCTTTTCTTATTTTAAAACTTCGAAAGGTAATTATGTTTTGAAAAGAGGATTTTTTTTTCGTGACTTTTACAATAGCTTTTGTCCGACATTGTAGACTAAATTGAAAAATTCCAATTTTCGCATCGTTTATGAAACTTGAACTTCATTTTATATTCTGTAGTTCGGTGTTAGATTAAAATTTTTTTAACAATTTTTCTTTGCAATTAAAAACTGTATTAGTCGAATATTATTATATAAAATTAATTTATAAACTAAGCCTTAGTTAACCAATGATCGAGTATAATTCGAATTCTCTTGTTGATTGAATAATTCATTTTGCATCTGTAATTCGTATATTCAGATTGCCTTTGATCGTAGAATAAATTGATTATACACTACTATACGAGTAAAGTAAATTATATTTGTTTTTATATTGTATTAAGTGAAAGATTTAAAGTACGATATATACCTATATTATAACAATTATATAGTATGATTTTTTAGTCAACTAGATCATAAAATTAGCAAAATTACCAAAAAATTTTTGAGTGGTAATTGTGGATCTGAAATCAAAATAAATAGCAATTCTGCGCAACGAAGCAATTGCTCTAAAAGAAGATTTATGAAGGAATGCTTATGACCATACTTCCACATGGTCATACACATAGTCAATCGAAATTAGACTTTTTACACGGCATTATACTAAATTCATTTTAATATATATTAAATTCCTTTTAAAAATGTCCTATACATTTTAAATCTACAGAATGAAGAATTTCATTTCAAGCTTATTGTCCACGCTAATTAGTTTCGGATTAAAAATGCGCCTTATTCTTATTTACTTCAATTTCTCGTTATATATTAATCATCTAAAATTGTAATATTTTATACTTTTTCGATATTTCGTTATCTATCTTGTCACGGTGAATAGGAATCCCTCGAAGAAACTTATCTATATTACCGTAATATTTTCAGAAATATACTAATTTAAAACTGTAAAAACAATATCGAGTTCCGAATAGTTGATGACTGATTTAAATTATGCTTATGCCACTTTACTTTTCCTGGCACTTTTGATTGCAGCCCCGGTGGAAGTGTTTTCCGTCAATATCGTATAATTAAAAAAAGGGCTTTGTTTGCAAAGAACGGGTTCAATTTTACAAGCTTGAAATTCTGAAAAATATGGTAAACGATAATCTAAGATTTATAAAAATTTATTTTTAAGAATGCAGTTCAATTCATTCGTGTAGATGGATGACTTTATATGAAATTCATTTTATTATATTCATTCAATTTACAAATGTACTATGGTTATTAAGTGAATTTTTCACGAAATGATCGAACATAATCATTATGTATACACATTCGACATAATATGTCGAACAATTACATTTTTTACAGATTTGTTTTTCAGATTAACGCCGCGATCATAAAGATAAATATATAATACTGTAATAATAAAGTACTTACATTTGTATGAAACTTATTGAGAAACCGAAGGAAATATCCGGATTAGTTTAACTAAAGATTGTATATAAAGACGCTTCAATAAAGCACGAGCCTCTACATTTTCTCGAATCCCGTATAGATTCCAATACTCGAACTTTAAGCGTGTCGTAAATTACAAAAGTTCTTACATTAATAATCAAAATTTAATTGAATTTTACGAAGTAATATTTAATGGAGGTATATAATTTATCCAATATTAAATCATAATATATTGTATGTATACACATTCACCATTCACAACGGAGTTTCAACTTCTCTTCAGAACGCAATATATATATAATGGCTAAATGAGAATTCAATTTTCATTCGTCTATTCATAATCTCCACTCGCCGCTTGTCCGTTAAATTATGTATCCCGAATACACGCGTCATATGCAATCTACTTTATATTGTATATTCGGAAATACGGAAACAAATGATAAATTATGGCTGTATAATACACCGCGCATTATTATTATTTACTCTGTGTAGAAAAGGAAGAAGAAGAAGAAGATGAAAAAAAAAGGAAAGACAAAATAAAAGAGCGGGATTCGAACTGTATATTATGCTCACCGCGTTCGCCCAGAATTTGGTGATGGGCGCCGTGTAAAACTCGTACAGCCTCTTCTTCAGTCTCAGCGGCCGGCTGCTGGTCTTGTTGTCGAGGTACTCGGAGTAGGCGCGCTGATTGCCCTCGTCGTTGTCGGTCAGCACCTTGCCGTTCTCGTGGACGATCGTCTCCTTGGCGAGGCTGGTGCCGTGCTCGTTGCCGATCAACGCCTGCGGGCGAGACAGAAGACAGAGCGCGATACGCTCTTTTAGGACACCGATGATGAGACGGATCCACGTATGTGCAGTTTTTCGTTTACGTTTCGTTTCGTTTCGTTTTTTTTTTTTTTTTTTTTTTTTTTTGGTCGTTGTTTTTGTTTTTGTTTTTTGAAAGGACGAATCAATAAAAGCGTCGACGAGACTGTTCTGGATTTAAGAGAGTGCGCATATTGAACTGTCACCGAACTGCATTGGATTCTCGTTGTTATATGATCGTTTTTAGATAAGAATGAAAAATCTACGATCTTATAGAATCGATGACTGAGAGCAATAGCTATATCCCATGCGGATGCTGAAATATTACAATTGTATTTGCAAATTCTAACGAAAAAGATCCATACTCAGTTTTTGAATTGGGCATTGAGCTGCTTAAAATTTTGCGTTAGGATCGTCTTCGTGCTGAATCTGAGTGTGAAAATTATCGGTTAAAAATTGGAATTGTAATCGTCTCCATTCAAAAGTGGAGGTGATATCTTTTCCGTGAAAAATTGGAGTTGGTATCGTTGCCGTTCCAAACATTAGTCCGGGATATGGTGTTATTCTCAGTTGTCGAGAAAGGAATTGCAATCGTAAAATTTTGCTCGATAGTCGTCCTACTTTTAGTTTCCATTCTGACAATTTATCATCGGATTCATTGATATATTACGTAAATTAGCAAACATTAGCGGTGCCCACCGAATCTTACACAGAACCACAAATTCAAAAAGCAAATGATTTATCTTTGACAATAACTGCATTCCTGCTTATTGTATCGACTGAAAAAAATTGAAGCCGCTGAGCGTTTTGGTCTAACACGTTGGACGTTTTCTTCATTTCCAAGAAACTCAAAACAAAATCGAAATTGCAAAACTTTCGGTGGTGTAAATTTGGAATGATGCAATTGTGATTTTAACGGTTGATTTGGAGTTTACGGTTTTGGAATTTTGAAATTTATTCATTCCAGTTTGAACAGATCGAAAAGTATTAATGTAAAAAGAGCATAGGTTGCGCTCACAAAAGCGAAACAAATGTTTTGTGATTCTTGAGCTAAACAACAAATTACGAAAAATAAGTGTAAATAACGTATATGTGTGTGGAATGCCAAATTTTTCTGTATTTGCATAAAAAATTAAAAAAAAAAACAAATAAAAGTTTCTGGTGATTCGAGAATTATATTCATGGAGTATTGCTAGTGATATCCTTGAAGAGTTTCTTTTGTAAATGCAAAAATCTTTAAACCTGTTAATTGGAAAAAGATATTGGCACTTTCCAACACAAGATTGCGTCAAACCACTAAGCTCAAGAGCTCCGGAACAGGAAGTATTGAAAAATTGACAGATGCAATGGTTGTGTCTATGTGAGGTACAACTTAGACCAATCACAAAAAAATTCCAAGATTTAACTTATAGATTACATTTTCGACCAGAGACAAGTCTATACGACTGTGATAAACCTTATTACCAAATTGATCTTTTCATAATTCACCATTCGAACCCATCCTATTTCACTGTTATTTTGCAAGCATATCGTTTATGTAAAATTTCGAATTTTCAGAATGGGAAAACATCGCTTTGCGATTTTTTTTCATTTAGAGTAAGTAAATTTGTATTTAGCATTGGCAAACAAAAGCCTACAATAGACGCACAGTCACCTTTACTGATTCGATTTTGGAATTTGTAGTCCTGCATTACGAAGCACGTTACTCGTCACCGATAAGTTTAATCCCTCGATACCAAAATTCAAAGGCTACTACGGTTTCTCCTTGTCACTCGTCTCTGCTCAATTAAATTCATTTCCGTAACCACCTCCCAACTGAATATTCCTCAAGTTTTCCGAAATTACAAAACAGAAACGTTCTCTTCGTATCTGAGATCGTTTGAACGTTACTAAAGGCTGATCAGCCACAGAAATACCACGCCTCTATCCCATGTTGACTCAGCAGAGCAGAATACTCTCCTGTTTGCCGCGCTGATAACATGACAAAAAAAAAAACAAAAAACAATCAAACAAACAAACAAAAAAAAACTGGGCCATCCAGATACTTCCAAGTCTTTAACCCGCGAGCCCTGAACAATGGCGCGCCTCGGAAAGCCTCATATAACACCGAGTGTAGTTTTGTAACGACACGATAAGCCCCGCCACGAGAGCCGGGACGGCAGGCCGTCCCAAGCGAAGTCTCGCGTATTTAGCCGTTGTATACGTCTACGTTTAATGATTTTCCTTTGTACGTGAACGCTCGGCCGGTTTCGGGGCGCGTATCAGCCCGTCGGAAAATATCCTCCCGGAATGCCTTTCAGTCCGGGCTCTATATAACTCCATTTCCGCGTTGCGCGGGACGAGCGGGGATGCTCGCGGGCTTTAAGTATCAAAAGGTAGTAAAATTTTCGAGCATCCACCGCGAGGTATTTTGCGCATTGGCGTTGGACTACGCGCTACGGCAAAGTTAAACTTATTGCACGGTTCTGAAATTTCAAATTATTCTCGTGCCGAAGAATACATCTACAAATCATGCAATGCGTTAGTTAACGCCCCGACAGTTTTTTAGAAACGAGCATTTTTGGTTTATTACAATTTTATCTATGGTATTTTATATACTTAAGACATCAACACGAATATCCAATACAGTTCGTCCAGAATATACTTTGACGTTGAACATGAAAAATACATTCAAACCTTTTGCTGCACAATAATAAATATTCACGATAGTAGTAATAATAATACAGTAACAGAAAATTATATTCATAAAATTGAAGACTAGTTGATATATCTATAAGTAAAGAGGATGAAGATGTTGAAATAACTTTATGATACTTATATGTACATACGTATATATATATATATATATATATATATATATATATATATATATATATAATGTATATAAATGTATACATTAAATATATAGATAAATGGTAACCTTTATAGAAAACGACGCAGTGTCATAATACTATTGCTAGAGAGAGGATTTGATAGAGATTAATGCGTGACAAACATATTTATATGCCGTTGAAACATAGAATTTAAGAATGTATAATAGCAGTTAATATTCCTAAGCAATCACAAAGCATTATTAGTGTGAAATACAGGGGAGAAACAAATACAAGCTTCATTATACATCAGACAATTGGCAAAAGTTATAAAAATTCTTTTATATTAGCATTATAACTCATTTTACACTTGAGCGATTATGTTCATGTGTGGTATAAAAAAATGTGCAAAGCTTCACAGCCATGATAATAGCTTATTTCTGTTGTAAGAAATATTTGTGTGTGTGTGTGTGTGTGTGTGTGTGTGTGTGTGTGTGTGTGCGCGCGCGCGCGTGTGTGTAAAATTATTAAAAAAAGGAAAGAAGACTGATTTAAAATAATAAGTAATTGCAGATGTTGAGGTGTTATATGTGGTTTGAATGAACATCGAAAAGAGCAGAAATATGATTGGTAAAATGTCACGTCGACGATACTAACGCGACTGTGATACGTTTCACAATTATGCATGGCGTATATAAAGACAAATCACATGAAAAGTACGCGGATTTTTTCATTCGATGATTTGAGCAAAAAAAATGCACTACAGTAAAATGGCTATAATGCGACTTTTATTAACCGCGCGCACGAGGCGAGATATCTATTAATTACATCGCTTGTCTCGTAAATAATCTAGGAAATATACGATGAACCTGTTGCTCCTATCGGAGACTAGAACGATATATATATATATATATTCGTTGTTTTGTTATTTTTTTACGATCGGAGTCGTAAGTGGCATGTTTATAAGCTTCGTTGTCATATAAGACCTGAAAGCTTTATGATCATTGAAGAAGGCAATAGTTTTTTTTCCTCAAATTATTTGTTTTACGTTAACTATTCTTTGAATAATTTTTTTCTCGCGTTAAATTTAGAATTAAATGAAAAAGACCTCGATTATGGATAACACAGATCGATACATTTCTTTTAATATCATTCCGTTGCCTTTAAAGTGTTACTTATCTAATAACAGAAAGAAAAGAAACTTAATAAAAAAAAACTACGATTTCACGAAAATCTTATATACCATCGGCGAATGGCAGGCAATGGCAATTTCATAAACAATATTTCTCGGCTCGCGTGTGTATATACAATAGATTTCCATTAAGTGCACTTTACGAGCTGGCTTACGTCGATTGGTCGCGAAACCGCGAAAATCCATTTCAATCGCCTCAACGTGTATATATGTGTCTATATATATATATATATATATATATATATATATATATATATATATACACAGAGTCGCACACACAAACACAGCCAATAATCGAACGACAAGTCGCATCGCTTTTGGCGTGTCAACAAATTAGCTATTACTTCGTATCGTTTGACTACGTGAGATTATATGCATATGGATATAGGTGACATTCGAGGTATATAAATATATTGTACGTATATTTATGAGTAATGAGAAATGAACGGTGAATAAAAGCTAGCGGCGATGCAAGTGTCCATATATATCTATAATAATACCATACGTATACCACGTGTGTAGATATGTTTCTACCTTGCGAGCCACCGATCCGTATCACGATGCAACAAATATTGCGCCGATGCTATTCTTTTACTTATGGCTTTTCTGTAGTTAACAATGTTATCATCTCGTCGTATTCTCATTCCCATCAGACGGACAATAAACCAGACAGAGAGAAAGAGAGAGAGAGAGAGAGAGAGAGAGAGAGAGAGAGAGAGAGAGAGAGAGAAAGAGATAGACAGACAGAGATAGAATGACCTTAAACCAGTAATGCATATAATACACAAGAAGTATGACAAAGATAATTAATGGGCTATGGGGTCGTGCCTATATAGACGGGTGCGATACATGGGGAAAGAGATAGGCGGATTGGTTGATCATTACATATAGGTGAAAAAGAAGAAGAACAAGAGGTGGCGAGATGAGAAAAAGCGTTTTGTGAGCGGTGTTTAAGGTTTCTATACCTTGGCACCCTGCTGACTGCTGGCTTTGTAGCGAATGCTCAGGCTCCTGCGCGGTGGGCGTTTCTATAAAAAAAGTAATCAGCGCGGTACGCGCCCACGATAACAGGGCTAATCTCCATTATAATTTAAGGCGTATCATCACGCGCGCCGAACGATTCATCGCATTGCGCGCGCGTGCGAATTTTTTGTAATCAATGGACATTGGTTGTAATTCGCGCGCGCGCGCGCGCGCGTGACGTCGTGCGTACGAGTATCGTCAGCGCGGATCCGCCTCGGTTTTATTTTTATCCGCGGCGGATCAGTTCTCGATCGTGGCTATCGTCATTCGCTCGAGGGACTTTAAAAAAGATACGCCATTCGTACGAATTTTTTGGTGAAAAGTTAGGTCGGCCCTAGCTCTTATTATTGCGGCGGTAAAATTTTTGATAATTTGAGATTAAACAAGCCGAAGTAGAGGGGAGATAAATTTAGAACTCTGAAGAAAGTTACCTCTCTTTTGCGCGCATATCTATATACGGTAAAAACTTAGTTTACACCTTTTTTGAGAATATCGAAGTTTTAAAAGCAAAAGTTACATCCTTGCGCTGCTTATCTCTCTCTCTCTCTCTCTCTCGTAGCCTAACGCATATATATGTATCTAAGCGCTCTCTAGAAACTATATTAAAACGCGCTTTTCCGACAAAATGCTGTCGAAACTTTTAAATCGATATACAAGACAATTTATAAACTAATCGACCGATTCAGAAGAAAATTTACATTACTTTGGCGTACTTTTTTTTATATGAATTTATCTGTCTGAAACTTAGGCTTAAAGTTGGATTTTATTGACGTATATCAAGGAAGCGTATGCAATATTTAACTTTTTTCATTTTTTTTTTCATTCCAGGTTACTAAATTAATGTATGCTATTATTATACCGCTTATTATCGATACAAAAAACTTCTTACTTTTCTAATATAAATAAAAAATGTCAAAGTAAAAGCGCGCTATGACGTTGAAAATAACAGGTATTTAATTAATACGAATTGTTCCGATCGCATACACGTGTAATTTCCTCCTTTCAATTAAAAAATATTCGATTGTGAAATATGACAAGATTTCAAAAAGGAAGAAGCTTCATTTGAACTCCCAAACTTTCAATCGCAGATATTTCTTTTCCTCGCATCGAAAGTTAATTTTTCGTCAACGTAACACATAATATGTTGAGCTCCAATGGTCTTCATTCGTTGATAATACACCATAGAATTGTTATATTTGAAATGCGTAAATTGTATAAAATTGATTAGTTTTACTATTTCCGCACTAGTTTGACATATTATTTATTCTTAACGAATAATATTTTTTATCCGACTAAAACGATAGCGCGAAATATATTTTTTGCTTTAAAATTTCAGTTCTTTAGGTCGTTTGCTAGACGAATATGATTTTTATTTCCGTTATTTTTGTACAGTTTTTACCATTACGAACAATTGATTGACATATAAATCCTAAAATCTCATAAGTGTGTTGAAAAGGAATGTTGAAAATGTTAAAAGTTAAAACTTTATTCAGTTAGTCAGATCTCAAAGTTCATAACTTCTACCGTTCGGATGGTTCAGCTTAATATTCTAGTTAGATATAGTCCTCTCTTCATCTTCTATTAAATTCTATTGCAAATCTAATTTAAGTTCTTCATTTAATAAGCTCACAACCACATCGGCCATATAGGCAAATATTTCTAGCTGGTATAATCTCAATTTGATGTCCTCATTTTTTTTTTCAAATTCCATAGGGCATATTTTGATTCAGCGACCTTATAAACACTCAAAAGTAAAAATTTTTTTCACAGCGTTATATCGTTTGCTTTGATTGCGCGAATCAAAGAGATTGAAAAATGTCACTTTATCCGCTCCACTCGTGCTAATGGCGTATCTGCTTAAAGCACCTAAACCTTGTGATATTAATTAAAGTACATATTAGTATAGACAGGCTTTCTACATTGGATAGGCATTGGTTAAATTTTTTTTTTTTTTTAATCATCGTTAAGCTGCAGGAGTGCACAAGTAAATTAAAAAAGCATTTATAGACAATCTGTCCCGATGAATTCTATAAGTGTTGGAAAGTAAAATTTTGAAAGTACGCAAATTATAAATCAATTAAGTACGTGTATTAACACCCTCCCCATCATTTGTCACAGATTTACGTGAGAGCTGCATATATATATATATATATATATATATATATATATATATATATGTATATACATATACACGCACACATGTTATTTTATTAACCATTAGCTCCTTTAACGCGCCCCCGTGCGGCACGGTGCCGCCTCTAATGCATTAGTCGATATTGCACCCCTGGTATAAAACGACCCTCCCCACCATTACTCCCCTCCTCAGCGTACGTATAGGCTTTGCGGTTCCGCGGCGAGCAATCGAGGTCGTTTATAGATTCTCTTGGGCGAGTTTCCTTAATGCCTCAAATGCCCCCATTCGCTCGTGATTTAAAGCGGACGTTTCGCTTGTTTTTCATTTATTCATTCTTTTTTTGTGTTTTTTTTTTTGACGTTGCTGGTTGACGTTGTTGTTTTGGTTTTGAGAGAAAAAACTCATCCGCGCGCTGGAATTGAAAATTACAGAATTAACGTTTGGTCATTAAAGCAATACGTTCCGTATATCGTAACACCTGGCGAACGTCGGTTTTAAGAGATCTTAATATAATAATAATAATAATAATAATAATAATAATAATAATAATAATAATAATAATAATAATAGCAGAAATGTTAAAGAAATTATTTTTCCTTAGAATTAATTAATTAGTTCTTAAGCAGATCGTGGAAGTGTGTATAATTGAAAAAGTTTCTATACGGAATCCTCTATGTCGTAATTACCAGTGGCAACGAAAAATGAAAGAAAGAAAAAATGTACCCGAACAAGAATGAAAGAAGTTAATCGCGGAACTCGTCCGAGCAGCGAGAGATAATTAAGCCCCCCCCCTCCCTCGGTAAGCGAAAAGAACCAAACCCTCCTGAGAAATCTCAATAGTGCTTAGCCTGCGAGTGGCTCTTTTTTATACCATCTACCCCTCCCGCTTCACGCCCCCCCTCTCTCTCTCTCTTATTCTTTCTTCCCTTTCCCTCTTCGTCAATATTGAAACCCGCGCGGGCGCGAGCGAGGCAACGAGAAAGCTAGAGCGAGAGAGAGAGAGACCGAGAGATGTATTCCGAGGGCTTGAATTGGACGAGCCGCGAGGGGATGGACGCGGCTCGCAATTAATTAAACGAACAAACCGCCAGCTCGTTCTACTCACCTCGACGTCCGGCCCGGTCGGCGTCCCGTGCTCCGACTCGCTGTCCTCGTTCTCGTCCTCGAGCGCGATCAGATGCTCCTCCGCCGTCTGGGGCATCAGCTGCAGCTCCTCGCGGCTCTTGAACTCGAGCTGGGTGATGTAGACCGGGCAAAAGAGGCCGAGTATCACCTGGACGACAAGACGAGAAAACGGGGCTTTTGCTTATTACCGCCTGTGTGCACGTGCATATAATACATACATAATGGTCGTTTCGCACGAGTTGGGAACTGTGCATAACGCGGGCCGACTGCCTCGAGGCCGCCGAGCGTTTTAGGACAGCTCGTTATGATTCGGGAGAGGTAGTGCGAGGGAGACGGAGAGAGCTCGTATTTAGTCCGCCCTCCCCCGCCCCTCCCTCGAACCGTCCCACGAGATCGAGGAAGGGAAATCCGATCTAATTTCGTGCTTTGCTTTATATGTACCATTATTATTCACGTTAACGTCGTCGTATCGATTGCAACTCCACGTGTAAGGATTGCTAAATAAAGCAGGGTATATTCTCGATTACTGCTTTTGCTCAAGCCTTCTTTGTTTCGCTGTACTTACGAGTACAAATGGATACTTCGGATAAGACTGGACAAGGTGCACTTTATTATCAGTGTTGTAAATTACCTATTATAGGCTAATGGTAATATGGTTATTGCATGCGTGTATGTAGGATACTATTGGGCGCAAGTTTACCTCTGAGACCTCTAAAATTGAGCTTAGATTCCTGCAAATTTTACGGAAAGTCCAGGCGAACAAAAATCGATTGTTACGTTGACGCTAATTTAGGAACTAATAAGTACCCAGCTATACAGGATATCGTGAAAATTACCACCCGTGTTTTACTATCGTATGTTTTCGGAGTTCATGAACATCATTCGGGGCAGATTTAGCCTCAGTACGTCAGAAAGTTCGATAATTTTAATGAGATTTCCAAAAACCGCAATGAATTCTCTCTGTCCAACAACAGAGTTTAATCTCCATAACCTCATAAGCTATGCAATTCATAAATCCCATAATCCCTTATCACTGTAATCTTAATGAGCCATAATCCCAACACCCCAGATAAGACAGACGTTTGCGCGTAACGAAATCCTAATATACAGTAAGTCTCGAGCCATTGTGTATCGTCTACGAGCATTACGCTCACATTTCATAATGACCTCATAACATACTTCAAATATTTTCTACGTCCAGAAGAGCTTGTAAATAAAGGATATCTCTGCCGGATTATAAAATTCGGGGTTTGTTTGATGAAGATTGGTGTATGGCTGAACAAGAGCGCATGAGTTGAATTAACTGTATTTACAAGGCTTTTACATCTATCGATCTCTGCTATACTAATATTCATGGGGCATGGCATTACGGGGTTCAAATTCTAAGATGGGGTTATTCGAATTAGTTGCTCAACGAATAAGATTTATTTAATATTTTTTTTAATGCATTATAAATTTCGATTCAGCCCCATCGCGAACATACACGACAGACACAATCAGATCGCAGAGGTAAGTTTCACAATAGCGTTCGTATACCTTGACATTGGTGCTTTTCCGGGTGCGCAACCCGCCCATCCACAGGTCGGCCAGGATGATTTGGCTGCAGGGGTGGGCGAGGAGGGCCCGATGATTCGCGGTCACCGCGAGTGAAAGGCACGTTTGGCCGGACCAGTTCTTCAGCTCGGACGTCAGCAGCTGCTGCGTCTGGTCGTCGTCCTGCCGATAGCAATAGTCAAGCAGCTCCAGAGCTGTGAAGAAAAAGAGACCAGAGAATGAAGGAAGCCGTCGATAATGGATCTCAGATAGTTAATTTAATAGTTAATGTATTGTAGAATGGTCTGTTTCAAAACGATAGTGTGCTAATTGGATTTCCATCGCTTGGGCAGAGTTACCTTTGACGGTTGCATATTCAAGATCATACCAAGGACGTATGGTCTGACGCAATCCGCACCATGTCTACTGTATAATCGTACATGGATCTATATGCATATATATATATATATATATATATATATATATATATATATATATATATAAGTGGGCTTGCGTGACGGGATTTAGTATGTAAGTGAAACGGAGAATTCGATTATTAAAATTTATTTCTGCGTATAAGTTAAAATGAAGTTATTGGACGGGGGTCAGAAATTCTTCAGTAATAAATCATAAAATCGTTCAATATCGGACTGTGAGGTACGCGGAAACAGTTGAATTTGAGCTCTGAGCCTCGATTATTTAATTAATAATGCAGCGAAGCTATTTTTACAGCGCATACGACTATATACGTAAATTTATCACGATATTCATATCATTATTTATCGGACAGGATAGGCGCGTATGTATACACATTTGCGGAAAAATACTTTATGAAAATCTATAAAAATTGAGAGGCATATTTAATTACTTCATTCGTTATCAATTATATTGCATCGTCATATCCTATATTTGAATTAAATACTACTACCTATCACATTTTGAAATTTCCAAACATTAAAATGTAGTAAATTTATTTTTGCGAATTTTCCTTAAGAAAAGTTATAAATACATCTGAGAGAGCAAGTGTGCAATCTCTTAAAAAATACAAAATTCTCCTATGTCTTAGAACTATAACTTAGAGTCCACCGTCCGCTGGATATACTTGTTGATACATATATTTCACAGGCACTACGGCTGCTATTTAGATTTAAGATAATTTCCTGTTTAATGAAATATTCCTCATTAACTATGCAATAATGTGTCTAGTTTTCCTGAATAAATGCATAAAAAGTTCATTGCGATAAGACACGTCTATTTAGCATTTGTGGGTTTAATATTTTCACCCTATAGATTCTTCTACCCTTGGGAAATATTATACTGGCAAAAATTGCTTAGAACTTAGTTGTTATACGAAACGCCGAGTCCATTAGGTTCACAAGGAACAGGATACTTTTAATGCGAGAGTTATTTGGAAAGTTTCCTGTCTCATCTATAAATATACATATAGATAAAGTTTCTAGTACCGTCTAATAATAGATGACTTTTATAATTTTGTTAAGCATAAAAGTGATTCGGTACAACGCATGCATTTAAATGTTAAATGGCACTTCTTTCGAATATCGTTTGGCTGACATTCTGAACGATGGAGGAATTAGGCTTTTTGCGTAGCGCTGAACTTTTTTCACTGGACGGATTCCGACAATAATAGGCCAGCTAAGGTGAGCTCTATACTGAGTATTCAAAGCGAGGCAATATCGACAAAAGGAAAAGGAATTCTCGCTGCTGACAATAGCCTTTGACGAAAGATGGATACACAATGATAGCCGTAATATAAGGATTGATTTGTACGATTCTTTAAAAGTTACGTGACAGAGGTAGACAGAAAGACTATATAGTCGGAAAGAGTTTAGAAAATGCTCTTTATCCGGTATAAGATACAAATTGATTTAAATAAAAGGTTTAACTTCCGTTAGAATAGTATTGATTGAATGGTAACTTCATCCTCAAATTGCATATATTAAAACAATGTTATATTAAAAGTTTTGAATATTTTTATTCGCTTTCGTTTACCCATCCGTGATCGATTTACCTCATTTTATGCTTCTACAGGATCATATTTAATTCAGTGATATTCAAATGTTAAAAAAAAGACATCCAGCAATTATACGCAATCTGCATCATGGAAAAAACGAAGTTATAGTTTTTCATATCGGTTCTACGATATAAAAGGAAGAATATGTGCATGGATAAATATGTTGTTAGCAATAGTATTATAATATACATTATACATACGATTACTCCTATAATTATCTATCGAGACCGTCGCCTTTATGAAGTCGCGCACCGGTCTTGTTTGAATACAAATTGGCTTATTATATAACGCATAAAATAGGATTAAAAGCGGTTAATATTATATAAAAGTAAATACCTTATGGATTTTATAATTGAAAACTGATTAAAATGTTTTTGCAAATGCCATAGTTCACTCTTGAAATTTTCGAAATTATAATTTTAACTAAAATGATGAATAAAAGAGTCAAGAATTTTTTTTAAAACTAATTTATTCATTAACTATGTTTCGATAACTGAATTTATTATCTTTGTCAGGCCTGTATTTTAATAACAATTTTACCATTTTCATATTTTAGCAAAAATTAAATACTAATTTATACATCGTTTTATTTATGATTATAATTTGTGAATGTTCAAGTTATTGGAGAGATTGGTATCAAAAAGTACCTCGTACCTTATCACATTTAAAAAAACTTACAAATGACCCATCAAAAAATTCTTACTATTTTAATGATAAAATATATGTTTAACAACAAAAAACTAACTATATCATTACACTATATAGTTAGTTCCGTGTTTCTAATTTTTTTTTAATAATTGAACATATTATTAAAAACGGATAAAACTATTATGATATAGAATAGTACTATTGGTATACGAATCATACTTGATTGTCATGAATGTTAAGTGTTTCATGATTGTTGAAAAGTTTAAATCATAAAATTGTTATTAAAACACGCGCCTGAAGAGGATAATAATTCAGTTCTCGAAAGGTAGCCAATAAATAAATTTAAAAAAATTATTTATTTTTCGTTTTACTTAAGATTAAGTTTGCTGAAAATTTTATTTTCCTTATATTCTCACGATAAATAATACAAAAGCATTATTTAAATTGACTTAAACATAATTGCGCAATTACGAAAACTTATTAAACTTCTATTTAAACTGAATATTTATTACACATCAGGAAACAACCTAAACTAAAGCGTAAAACAAGAAATGCTTGTTTTTGCATTAGTCACCGCAGTCTATCGCGGAGACAAAGCAAGAAGCGGAAATTAGACGAATATAATAATTATTTACATTTACGAATTTACTTCACTTTCGGCGTCCAGTTAAAACACGACGATTTCAAAGCGACCAATTTGAATTCCCAATGAAAAGCGGAACGGCAACTACATAATAGGCATTTAAAACGATTAATATATCACAATTGGCTCACCGATGTTCTCGAACTCCCTGCCGTAGGCCTTGAGCTCGTCGTACACCTCGGTCTCGAGGTCGTCCTCGGCCGCCTCGTGCGCCATCGCCTTGTACAGCTTGAGGGCGACCAGTGACTTGGCCAGGGCCTCCTCGCCGTGCTGCCACATCAGCAGGGCCATCTGCTGGCGCTTGGTGAGCACGGACCAGATCAGCAGCTCGTTGAACGGATAATCGAAGAGGGAGGCCTCCTGGGTGGCCGGTATCGTCTCGGCGAGGAGGCTCATGGTCGACTTGCCGCCCGAGCTCGAGAACGAGCGGCTGTTGAGGGCGAGGGCGCAGCTATTGCGATGGGCGTGCTGCTGCTGGAAGCCACCCGAGCGCTTCATTACACGGCCGTACAGGATGCGAAACTCCTTGCGCGAGTACTGGGAACGATAGGCGCCGCCCATCAGTTTGTTGATCACGAGGCCGATGTCGTGGAGGGTGTACATGTAGCCGGCGGGCAGATTCGTCCTCACGTCACGCAGGATGTAGTCCAGTGTGTTGGACGGACCCTCTTTCTGCGCAATTGAAATTTGAGAATAAAGCGTTTTATTGTTTTTATTTTTTTACCGATTGTTGGTCCAATGTATTCTTTTAAGATACGCTGATTGGATTTTAAGGTAAATGGAAATTAAATGGAGTAATCCGTGATAATGGTTTTCACATTATATGGATTATACGAATGCAACTAATTCTAACGTAACGTAAATTCTAGTTCTTATTTTTTCATTTTAGTTAGAAAAATAATGAATTTTACACGTTCAAAGCAAAGTAAATAACTCTAAAAGTACATTTTCTACACAAAAACTAAAGTTTAAGAAAAAAAATTAAAGCGATCAGTCGTTCAAGAAATAAACAAGATTATCGATATTACTGATCTAACTTTGGATATAAGCCTTTAGTCAGGTTGATTGAGCTTAAGTTTTTTTTTAGTGATCTCTAAAGGTTTCTTGAAGATTTGAATTTTATGATTCATAATAGACCTAAATATGGAATTTGTGCTTTTCGTTTATCGTATTGATATGGATCGATTATTATTTCGTAAGCTCATGATATATTTTAAGAAAAACTTAGTGAATCAGAATAATTGATCCAATATTCAACTTAGGACTTTATAAAAATGACTTCTAATGAGACCTGAACCTCCTTGCGCATTTGATAACTCTGACTCTGATCATCTGCAAATGAACAACTTTTTCTAAGAAATTCCTTAATTTTACATAATTTTCGTAATGAAAATTCTATGACAAAATTACCAGTAATTAAACCTATCGAAGGTAGATTAGAGTTATAAAAAATTGCTCAAGCATGATTTACATATTTATAGGCGCGAAGAAAATAAATAGATAGAAAACTGTCGAGGCACTCCACTGCTCGAAGATTAAAAAAAAAAAATTCTCGGCTCATCAAATTAAATTTTCCAACACTCGCTCAGTCTCACCGTATTGTAGAGCTCCTCGAGTCGCGGTATCGATAGAAATTTGCGCATGGACACGCCGTTCTCGAGCAGCAGCTTGACGAAATCGATCCGGTCGTGCTGCAGCGCCTGCATCATCGACTGCTCGAGGGCGCCCGGCGGCCATTTCTGGCCATAGACGAAGATTTCGCTGCGTGCGATGTCGACCCGATTCCAGATGAGCGCGAGGGAGAGCTGCTCGGCCGGGGACAATTGCTTGGACTTGAACAGAGCCGTGAGGATCGTCTGGTCGAGCTCCTGGGGCTGATCTTGCGATATCCTGAAGATTGTGATCTGGAAAGGCGGAAAGTCAATTGTCAATATTTGTTGCTGTTTTTTCTTAACTAGAGAATGACACATAAGATATAAGAAGGGCGGGATGTTTAATTTATAAAAATATCACGATTATTACCAAATGCTTCCTTCGTACGCACTGCAATAATTCCGAATATAACTGATTTGCTTGTTCTGAAGAGACTTTAAAAGTTCGTTTTATCGTGTCTAGCAAGTGATCTCTCATACTTTCGAGTGGCCCCTCCTCTTCCTCAATTTCATTTTCAGAGGCATATCTATAACGAACGGACATATTACGTTTCACCGAAGGCACAACTGTATTTATTAAATTACCACTATTAAAGCACACCGATGATAAATATCAAGATTTTGAGAATGCTTTAATAATAAAAATAGCCCATGGCTTACTTGTGCATAAACGCGATGAGATCGGCTGCACGACCTGAACCATCGCAAACCACCACGGGCACGGGTGGCTCGTCCGTCACGTATTCCAATACGGAACGGATCGTGTTTGTCCCACCCTCGATGACCAATGCTACCACGGGTATACTGCTGTGCGTGTCTATAGGTAAAATGAAATACGATCGGTGACGGCTTAATTTCATCGATTTTTCAAAACACGAAGTGTATATAGATATAACCACATATCCTCACTCACATGGCTGAAGCTTCAGATTGGAAATGTACTTTTCGAGCTTCCTCCTGAGGACGATTTCGGCCCCGTATCGTCCGCCGGTCCCGTTGTCCACCAATAAAAAATACGCGTGCCGATTATTCAACACGGCGAATTTCGACCTAAAGAAAATCACACTTATACAGATCTTTGTGCGCAAATGAATGAAGTTTATATCGCGTTAAAGTTATAGAGATTATAGAGCTTCGCCTCGTTCTCAGGGGAATAGATCACAAACGATGAATAATAATAATAATAATAATAATAATAATAATAATAATAATAATAATAATAATAATAATGATAATAATAATAATGATAATAATAAATGGCTGAATGAACGAATTATGAGATGATTATTTAATCACGTTGTATACATTAAAAGCTCGTATTATTTGCGAATGTTTTCAATGGCGGGAGAGCGCGCGAGAATTTTTTTTTTTTTACCATGGCGATGCGAGCGAATCGTACGGCACCTCCCTTCCTTTGCCGATCAGTTCGTGACTCTTTTCCAATATGCCCCAGGGCGCGATGCCGATGCTAACGACTCGGCCTTGCCTCTGCGAACGTTCCAGTAGCAGTGCGTCGCCCACCTGCCTCGTAACACCTAAACAGACGTATAAGCAAGCGGCGCGCCATTCAATAGAGGTTCTCCTTCAAGGTACTAGCTATATGTTTATCCTCCTTCGTATGGTAAAAATTTCAAATTTTTTTTTTTTACAAAATTCACCCGCGATCAATAATAAATAAGAATGTAACCTGTATTGGTGCCCCCGGTAAAGATCCAGGCCCCTGTCGTCTTGGCGGCTTTCAGCAAACCCTTCCTTAAAACTTTCTTGAGCGTGGACTGCAGCTCGAAGTTGGACCGGCCGCCGTGCACCGTTATGAGGAGTTTGGGAAGGCCCAAATTCCATTTCTGGCAGAGTAGCTGAACTATGGGCTCTGGTTTCGTGTCGTGGGCCAGTCTGACATACTGCAAATATAAAGATGACAAAATAGATTTTTAATGCGGAAAATGGAATAGGACGAAATAGTGCGTGTAAATATATATATATATATATATATATATATATATATATATATATATATATATATCAGTTTCGATGAACTATAAGAGATGATCTTAGATAGTAAATCCAATACAGTGATATGTTACTAACATCAAAATTAATTAATTCTTCAGTAGAACTATCGGCAGAGTATAGATAGCAAATTGATAGATAAATTGCCGATAAGAGAAGATAATAGATGACTGTATCCACGAGAAAGATATCTACATAATACAAAATTGGAACTTATGGGCATGATTTTTCTATTTTTCCCAATCGTTTATAGCCATTTAGTTATTGTTGACCTATAACTTTGACTATATGAATAATAGTGCAATCGATTTTATAACATTACAATTTGTGGTTCGTAATTAAAGTTTTTCAGAATAGTACAATTGATAAAGTAAACGTTTACAAATTTTTACATTGGAAAAGTAAATAGTTTGAACGCAATAAGATGTAAAAGACAGCGTTACTAACTCGTGTATTTCAACTTTCGATCTATAGTGAGATTCTCATAACAATGCTCAACATTTACTTAAATTTCCAATTAATCTCAAATGAAATTAAAATTCTTTTCTTTTACAGCTTTTAAAAACATAACATTCAATTCATGCCACGGCCGATATCGAGTTTTCGGATGTAACTTCCGAAATATCAAGAAAAATGGGTTTCACATGATGTTAATTTTAGATAGGGTACAGTATTACGTAGTATAGTATGTAGTATCTGAGTCAAGTATTAGTCGGTTCAACAGAGGAACAATGATAACTATTTAAACGTCGGACGTTTAATATTTCTCAAATTTTTTTTTTACTTTTTTTTTAAAATGATTTATCCAGAGCATTTGGTTCACGAACCTCATTTGATGAAGAATCTTAGAAATATAATATCAAATATAGTCCACAAAAATCACCGTAAACAAAGAGATAAATGCAACAGTTTGCTTGTATGCGCCTTGAATTCATCGTATTCTATTAAAAAATATCCAAAAATCGTGCCAAAAACACGATCCTCCGTCCCAATAACGCCAATATGCAATATTTTACGAAAACGACCGAAATCTCTAAAAATCTACTCCACAGAGGGATCATCAATACCGTTCGATGCACGGACTTTGTCGTTTTCTAAAATTGCTGGTCGCTTCGATGCCTACCTGCGCCTTCGTCGGATGGGGCAGTCCCTGGAATTCGATGGTGCCGTAGGCGTCCGTCGCGTAGCGTTTCGTGTTTTTGCCGGGGCTCCATTCCTCCCTCTCGGCCTCGGCGGCGGCGCTCGTCGCGAATCCTTGGACGTCGGCACCGGTGCCGCAGTGGTGGGTGTACGAGTGGCCACAGCAGCACCTGGAAAAGAAAGGGAGAAACCCCGGTCGAAAAAAATGGCGCGTGTCTTAAGAACGTGCCAAGGTATAGAATGCTATATCGGGCTAATTGTTCAAACCAGCAATTTGTTTTCACAAACTATCGCTATGTGTATATTCTCTTATTATGTATATATATATATATATATATATATATATATATATATATATATATATATATATGAGATATATAAATCCTTTGAAAAAGCAGCAATACTCGTTCGACCTTGCATTAATTTATACAGATCCGAGCTGAGATATAATACTGTGGAAGTGTGATGTTTTGTTTTTTTTTTTTTTCATTGGATTTCTGTTATTCGTCTACTTTTATGATATTCTTGCCTGATGCGTTTTCAAACGTAAGCAAAAGCGTTATAATGTACATGTACTTATAATGAGCGATGAGTTTACAAATAAATTGGAAATGATCGTGCGCAAGCATGAGTGCTCCAATATCAACGATGTTATGTACAAAAATAAGTAAATAGGTTATTGGAAATTAACAACGAATCAAAGGAATTCATCGATGCAAATTATTTTCGAAATCTTGGGAAATACGCTTTTCACCGTTACCAAAGACATAAATATTTTAAACGCTATATTTTACAACTCACGCAGTATCGATACTTCAGATTTAAAATTATTTACAAAAAATTCTGTCAATCTGAACTTTTATAAAGTTACTGAGAACACCGAGAAGCTGATTAATAAATATTAGAGATTTCTGAATAAACTAAACAATGTTAAAATGTAATCTATCAATAACACCTATAGTCATTAAGTAATTCACTATAAAATTATTATTTATTTTTGCGATCTAGAATCAAAAATCGAGGTTACTAATTTAAAAACATAATTATTGTGTTACAATATAACATAGGTCATCAATATTCTCCACTTTATTGTAATCCTGAAAACTTTTTAAAAAATATTCTTAAACTTGGCTTGTCTACTGATAGGATATTATCTAACAAACATAGATTATTAATATAGGCAATTTATTTTTGCTTATTATGATATCAATTGTTTCCCACTAAATTTCTCGCTCTAAGCAATCTTTGAATTATTCTACAATCACTAGAGGAAGATAAACTAAGTGGAGGCTACAGATTAAAATTTGTCATAAACTAACAATTAACAATTCTTAGGAACGGTAAAAAACTGGAGCTCAATGTCGCTGCACAGCGTTTCCTGAATCATCAGCGACATACGAAGTGCTCGTAATAACTTGCGTACGCATTGTTTGAGAATACGATATTACGTATTTATAGAATATTACAACACTTTTTGCTAACATGGTCGTTATTCTTTCTCGGAAAAATTAAAAAAAAAAAAAAAAAAAAAAAAATCCAACGATCCGAAATCAACGCTTCAACAAAGCAGATTGACAAGGTCCCAAGATTTCGAAAACAGTAAATTAAGAAAAAGAACAAAAAAAAGTAAGCTCTGCCATCTCTATGTAATACGGAAGCAATGCAGAACACCCAGTTCTTACGGTCTTTTATTTTATCCGAGCTCTATTCCTTCGTCCTTTTATATCGAGCCCGCGCGCGAACGTCAATCGCGTACGCGCATCAACAGGTGCATATGCATACGTGCATACGTACATATACGTATACATATACATATATACATACGTGTACGTTATAAAATACGCGCTTTATACTCGCGCACATGTAAATACGCGTACGCGCGCGCGCACGTTTATGTTTACATAAACGCGTACGGTCTGTTATGTAAAAATATGAAAAACGAATGTAGGCGTGATTGTTGTTTGATTTTTTTTTCTTTTCTTTCTTTTTTTTTTCTTTTTATTCTTTTATTAGAATTTGCGCGCGAGAAAACGAGGCTGGGAAAACCGGGTGCACGATTGCCGCATACATTTTGCGCCTCTCTCACCTTGAAGAAGTGATCACGTCGTATTCTGCATTCTTATCGCCTTTAACCTCGTTTAACCTACAAAAATGTAATGAGAACAAAGCAAAAAAAGTAAATCATAATAGAAAAATGAAATTATGAGAGAGAGAGAGAGAGAGAGAGAAAGTGTGTGATGTGCGTGTATGCATGTGTGTGTATATGTATGTATGCGTGTGGGTGGCTGTGCATCTAAATGGTATCGTAAGATTAATCTTATTTTCTTCTTTTAACCCTAGTGACAAAAAAAAGTGCTAAATTTTTTTTTCACCAGGCATTGACAAACTTTGCACGTCACATTGAAAAACTCGGGAAACTCTGGTAAAGTTTGGTGAATTACAGCATTATGTGGATAGATGAATTTGAATTACATTACATAGGCATAGTTTGGTAGTATTTGACAAAGTTTTCGACAACATTTGTCCAATTCTGGCAATTTTTGGAGACAATATGCTAAACAGCCAAGTTTCACAATATGTACATACACATAAAGGACTTTTCACGTTTCCATCTTTTATCCGAAACTTCGCCGATCTCTGGGATACTCTGCCAAAGCTCCGCTCGATCTCGCTGAACATTGCCAACAAAATTCTGCCGGGTATCCGAGTATGTCAAAGCCTAGCGATGCCTCGCCAAGTTTGTCCATGTTCGAGTCGATATGTAACTCCACTGGGGCGACTTTCGATATACTTCAAAAGTATCGGACAATGCTGGTGCAAAAGGCTCTCGACCGCATCGAGATCGATCAGCAGCGTTACAAAAACCGGCGCGAGAATTAAGTCGATGGTGAATAAAAAAAAAAAAACAAAACAAAAGGAAGAACGAACAGATTTAAGCGAGATCGTCTTAGAATTGTACACAGAATTATTGTTTGATACAGATGTGCAATGATATTGGAATATAAGCTGTATATATGGGTATGCATATCAAGAAACTCGACGCATGCAAGAGAGACCCTGTGACGATGAATTGGCGCGGCGCCAATGAGAGCATTTGACGTGTTGGAGGTAATACATACATACACACATATATGAGAAAAAAAATAGATTTGCGTACGTGACGAATGGTAAGAGAGATGTCAATTGTGGTGAGCTCGCTCGTATTTGCATATAGAATTGTGTGTAGTAACTATGCATGAATGTATGTATGTATGTGTGTATGTATGTATGTATGTATGTATGTATATATAATATGTAACGTGGCGCTAATGCGCACGCTCGAGCGAGGGAAATTTATGCATATAGAGATCTTTCGCGAAGAAGCCCTATACGGGTTTTTTTTTTGTTTGTTCTCTCCCCAAACTGAATTGTATTAAATCCCAGTAGTACCAGCAAACCGTTCGTGTAAATACGGCAAAAGTTTATACTTCTGATCGACGCACGCCCGGAATTCCTCGATGCGAGGGAGTTTTTAGCGATTCCGTGAGACGGTTTATTTTTCGTGACTATTTTTCGTTTGCTCCTCTGCGTTCTAAATTGAAACACGCGCATACACGCGCGATCATCGCAATGCGTTACGTAAACGTAGAGAATTAAAAATTCCGAATATTCTCCGGTGCTATTCGAGCTTCGAATACGCGTCCCACTTCGCGCCCAAACCTCGTTACGCGCAAAAATATAGACATATTATATATATATATATATATATATATATATATATATATATATATATATATGTTACAAACAAATAGCAAGCGCACTCCTTACAACCGGGAGCCGATCAATAATCTTAGAGCACGTTTCCAGTCTCTCGCACTCGCGCTGTACACGCTTGCTAGAAACTGATGAATACTATATAGGAGGAAGAGGGCACATAGTTTACCATCCAATTATCCGTGCTTATGTATATATATATAGAGACAGTCAAGTGGTTGCTATTGAAAACTAATTTGATGGGGGATCGCTTGAATTTCTGCGCGCCCGACTACGCGCGCAGTCTTTTGGAATTTTCAATTGAGCTATAAAAGTAGCCGTATTATATATAAAGAGAGAGAGAGAGAGAGAGAGAGAGAGAGAGAGAGAGAGAGAGAGAGAGAGAGAGAGAGAGTGCTACAGATTGTATCATTGAGTCGAGTATTGAAATTTCATATTTGGTTAATCTGTAATATTTCTATTTTTCTCATTTTTTTTTTAATAAAGTCGAAGCTTACGGTTTTCAGAAAAACTGTTCTTGAATTATAATTTTTAACGTATGCGATATGTTGATATTGTATAAATAATTAAGGTATCGCTCCATTGATTTGGACCATATCAAGTGAAAGTCATTGGTCGATTTTTGTTCTTCTACAAAAATTTTACACTTTGTCAATTGTAAAATATATTAAATTTCATCATATTGATTCCTCAAGAAAAGTTAAAAAAGAAGATGATAATTATAATATTTTATTTGATTAACCTAATAAGAAAAACATTAAACTGCAAAAATCATAATCTTGATACTAAAATGATCCATGAGAAATAATACTTTATTTTCAATTAGTTTTACGAAAGCAGTAAGACTTTATTATTATGTATATGACTCAATTTCCATAAGCTATTATATATTCCCAATGCAAAATTAGATTTTGAAAATTGTTGCAATTTTTTTTTTGCTGGACTTATTTTTAATTTTCACCCAGCCGTGTCTTGACGGTGGATGGAAACTCGATATTTAATATTTATAGTATGCAATTTCTTTTTGCGCCGTTCACTCGCTATAGTAAGATTATGTAAAAGTCGATAGAGCGATTTTAATTAAAGACCCGGAGACAAGAGGAAACGCTTGGACGGGAAAAAGAGGGGCGAAATTTTGATTTAATGACAATTTCGATAATGTCTCGAGATTTTCATAGAAATTAATTATAAATAAACAATTTTAACCTTATTTCGACGTTCCCATTCATTTCAATACTTAACATTCAATACGGTAAGCTTTCCAGGATAATTGAAAACGAATGAGCATTAAACAATAAGGTTAAGACGTTAGTGTACATGTTGTGTTTAGAATCTAACTGTAACTTGTCGATAAATTACGAGAAAAGTTGTAATAACGTAAAAAAAAGTGTAAATATAAATGGACTTATATTGCAAAGAGCGCTTGATTCGAGAAAAAAAAAACCGTCGTTCATTATTGACTCACTGCTAATAATCAATGACCAACGCCAGTGTAAATATCAGATATACTGTTTTATCCACGACTTGCGAACTGTGAAGGTAAATATACATGTAATTTAACCTATTATTACTATTATTATTACTATTATTATTATTATTATTATTGTACTGCGCACGGGCTAGGAGCTCACGGTTAAGAAGCTGTTCACACGCGGGTTATGCGAAATAATAGTTAAAAATAATATTCGTCGGCAGTATTATTATTAATGTTCAACGAACGTCATTCTGACGTTTATCCCCAATCGAAGTTTATGTATAGTAAATTCGTTTACGTTGCGAATTGCACTTCTGAATGACGATAGTTAAGGCGCGCCGAAGACCGCGCCACGGACTGCTTTTAACGGGGGGCTGAAAATTTTTAATACGGAAAATCATTCGTCTCCGACGCCGTGCAATATATCGTGATCGATTTTTTAAGTCGTTACATTTCGGATACCTCCCCGTCGTTTCAACGATTTTTCCGATTTTAATCGTTGCCCCCCTACCCCGTTTTGCCCATTGGTAGCATTCGACAAATGTTGCTATTCGCCACGACGTGCAAAAACTGTAAGGAAATAAATAATTAGATAATTGTGTATCGAAGCGAATGATTGATAATATTTCGTGGGGAAAATATTTTACAATTGTATATATATTTATAAATTAACAGCGCCGCGACTTGGTCCAAACACTAAAATTTTTTTTTTTTTTACCCGACATAATAGGTCATTATACAATACATCGCATACGTATATCAAAGAAAAAATTATGACATCAAGTTGATTGACCGTCTATATATTGCCTTCATTTGCCAGAATAATCACTCGCGTTTGCATTTCTACTGCATGTCAGCGTTAACTGTAATATTATATATATATATATATATATATATATATATATATATATATATATAGCTTTTATAATATATATATATATATATATATATAACCTTCTCATTTCTCTCCCTGTCACTCGGATAAATATTTTACGGGCTCTCGGATGAAACTTACAGAGTTATCGTTGTTCACCATTCGTTACCCGAGAATTTGTTCATGAATTAAACATTATTCACTTCTAACATTGTATTTTGTCCTTTCATTATTTTTTAAATATCCTTCATACTTTGCATTGTTATTCCTTTAAAAAACATCCATAAATTGCATAGCTCAATTTTTTACCTTATACGTTTTGTTATTTTATGTCCGCCCTTATGTCTTATTATTCCACGATTGATTAGGAGTTCTGTTGAACTCGAAACTTTGACTAAGATTATTTATTTAATTAATTTGTCATTAAATGAACTTTTATACCGACAGAATCATCAATAGTATTAATTTAATTGTTTTATTATTCAGTTTCTGAAGAACTACTGTAACCCATCGTGGATGCGTATTTATTCTAAGTTTAATAAATTGATCCTGTATAGAAATATTTTATACTTTATATATATATATATATATATATATATATATATATATATACCATTAATAATTTAAAACCATCAGAAAATTCACGCAAATTATTTCTCAAAAGAGTGTCTTTAATTTAGATTTTTATCAATACCAGTATAAAATCGATCTTAATAGCTACTTTATTCAAAGAAACTTTATATTGCGTTGAGTTTCCTACGCTTCATTCTCACAACAGTTCAGTTTCTAAATTTTATTTTACATACATCGTTCCCAGTGTTTGTGGAAATGTTATGTAGACACGATATAGTTTCTATAGTACAGCCAGACCAAGCTGTGCTGAAAGTAAGTAAAATCGGAATTTAACTCTTTTGTAAAAGCCAAATTTATAGCTAAATTGCCTACTCATTAAATGATCGAATATTCTCAATTTATGTATCCAAAATACGAATCATAAATACACGCTTAATTTTTCTGCCAAGAGGAGTCGTTAAATTTGAATCAAGCATTTGGTCCAGACTCAGTGAGAGCGTCAGTTTAATGATCACGACCACGATGAGTCCTCTCAAGTAACACAATTTTAAGATCTAACTATTTCGAATGTATACGGTGCTATCAATGAATTGCCTTAAAAAATACAGTATTATTCGATTTAATTCGAGGCCAGCACTAATTGTTACAGTAGGAAAGTACCATATCTGGGGAATAGAAAGCATTTTGGGTCAAACTTTAGAGGGCTGATTTTGAAAGATTATTAAATCACCATATTCAATCTGGGCCAAATCCTTTTATATATTACTTTAATACAATTCGAAATTTATCTTATATTAAGTAAGCGCTGCTTTCCGATTAGATTATGAGAATCGTATACATTTATCATCGTCATTGCAACAATGATAACTAATATGGACAAAGAAGAATTTAAATGTTTTAGATTTATTAACTAAATTTAGAACAAAAAATGAAAGTCACGCTCGCAAACATTCTCTACTCGATAGAAACGACAGCCCCGGTGGCTCTTCTGTGTAAATTCCAACGTATAAATTCTTGAACAAATTAGTGCAGCGTTTATGTCAAGCCAAGACCATAACAGAAGTAAAGAGTATCTATACTGTTTTACTGCTCGGACATTCGCAGTAAGTATCACATTACAGCATGTTTTAGGCATTAAAATTTTTTAAGAAGTATTCAAGCTACGCGACAGTTTCTTGATATACGTACTTCTCTCGTGTTGTTCCTGAGAAGATTTTTGCCACAACCTCGTGCCCTCTAAATGAGCTATATAGTTTATGGACGTTCCCTTAGCTTCAGTGCAGGCGTTTTTGCCATTTCAATAAATAAAAACTTGTGTCAAATCGATAACGGAACTGGTGTTATACTTCGAATAAGTGTAAAAACTATGATAATTATGTTAAGCTAGCGATTGCAGAAAAAAAAATTAATCAAGAGCCTGCCAAAAATTATGAATATTCTCCGTTTTTACATTTCCAATTAGGAGGCTGTATTCTCTCACCGAGGGACGAAAACTAACTTCACATTCCTCAAACGTCAAAATCCCAACATTAGCACGTTTTTTCAACATTATAATGTGTAAGTTAATTATTTTTTCACTCTACGTAAGCGTTGAATTAGTAGATTTCCGCACAGTATTGGACAATATTTTTTTGTACGACAATGAGTTTCTGGTACGGCTGGTAGTTACAACGTGTACTATTCGAAATGTCATTGGTTTTACCACCATTAAGCATTGCTTTAGTACAAATTTAAAGTACACACATGTGATATCGGTAGCCACATTGCTTATCATCATGGCTCTCTCGTTATAGCGTCGTAAAATATCTGTACATTAGATAAGATATATACGTGTATTTGTATGACTGTATGCGCACGTGCATGCATTTGTATGTGCGTGCGTGCGTGTGTGTGCGCGCGCGCGCGCGTGTGTGTGTGCGTGTATGTGTAAATTGTGAATAATATATTAAGACTCGTATACATATATAAGAGGAATAAGAAAACAAGCTTTCCTGTCCCGGCAAAATTACTAACTCACCGGTGCTCGTCCTTTGCACTTGGGATAAATTTCATACATTCTCGCTTCTGGAAGGTGGCCTCAAACCAGGTTCGTTCCGTCGCCTATAAAAATAAAAAATTTATTCATTGACTCATCGACATTACGAAGTACCTTTTTCTTTTCAATTTTAACCAGGAAATCATCGATGACTGATGTTTAAGAAATTTACAAAATTTTCAAGTATTTTCTTTGTTAGTCTTTCGACTCCTAAAAAGTAAATAAAAAACTGTACATAAACTGTAAATAAAAAAAGAATCAAGTTTTATGGTGATTGGATGAAATTGTAATGTAATCTGTAGATTAGAATTTTATTGACAATATATATATATATATATATATATATATATATATATATATATATATATATATATATTATTTAAATGAAATAGCTTTTTATTTCAGAATGTAAATCCTTCTCTATCAAAGAGTCAATCCTTCATCGAATTCAAACAATTTTCTTCAATCCACAATTCTAGAATGAATCAGATCAAACTTCAATTATCATCAAAAATGACCTTTCTTGGCCAAATTCAATTAACATTACAAAGTCAGCTGAAGTGAAAGCAGAAATTAAGCTGTTAACTTTTCCTTCGATCAATATTGTTAATAGTGCTTTTATTGCTAAATTGCTCGTCCACACAAATTGTTAGTGATAGATAGAAGAAAGCATAGTATTAGATAAGAAAATAACAAGAAAAAAAGAACAGAGAGATAAGTAAATTTAACTATTAAGAAAGCAACATTCTTTACTATATGATCCGTAAATTCAACGCTTCTCGTTACTGCACAAACTCGAACCAACACATATAACGAGTTTATTTACAGCGTGACTGTTTCAACAAGTCGGGATCGAAAAAATATACTCGCTGTAAACTTTTTCTTAACTGTACACTCATACGTGCGTGTTAATTTTGAATTATCCTCATTAACCTTAATTACAATTGGCGATTCTCAATGCCCTTGTGTCTTGCTTTTTTTCTGTAATTCCATGCATAAATTAAAAAAGAAGAAGAAGAAGAAGAAGAAGAAGAAGAAGAAGAAGAAGCGATCGATAATCATGCATTTATAACATATTAATACCGTTTGCATCCTCTATTATTTGTAATAGAACATTCTGTTTATTCGTTATATATATCATGCATTGAAAGTGCTGTGTAATTTGATAAAGTGCATGAAAAATAATAATGTGTAAGAAAAAGTGCAGCACCGAGTATACATTTCATATGAATTTTGTCTGGATTTAATCTGAATTTTGTCAGATGATCAACCACATACATGCTTGACGTGCAATCATTCCACAATAATTAGAAGAAATGAGAATTTCTTCTACTAGCGGGGGACACGGGGCATTGTCGACACTTAAATTTATTATATGAAAAATCAAACACGTATTGAAGCCTTGGCATATGAACTATTAATTGTGATCTAAGTATGGATTTTTAATGAAAATTTGTAAGTAAAATAGTAAGTAACATACGTAATTATAAAAAAAGGTAGTATGATCGGGATTGTAGAGGGGCGCGATGTATATGGGAATGATTGATGATCCAATTCGGAATAGCTCGAGACTATATTTGGAGATTATTAGTAAAACCTGATTTCCTTTCGGCCTTAGCAGCCGCTTTGTATCGTCAGTAGATATTCGCCATTTCGTACTTAACGAATTGTTTGTACATGAACAATTTTTATATTTTTTAGCATTGTAGAAAACAAAAAATACCAATCTCTAAAAAAAAAAATCTAAATTTTTCGTCGATATATATTAGTAGCAAAGTTTAACAGAGCTTCTTTATTTTTAAATTTTACGCTGGCATATATAATTAGAACAAGGAACGATATTTTGAACTCTGATATGACATTTCTTCTGTAATAAACCAAAGCAAATATGTTTAATGTTTTCTTGATTAATCCCGACACACATGGTAAATATAATGTTATCGATGTAAGTCAATGAGTACATAATCAGTCAAAAGGTGTTGATGTTCGTGTTAAGGTATACATCGATAGCTTAATTGCTGTTAGTTTCTAGCCACAAATTCCATTTTATTAAAAATACATTTATAGATATTCTTTATATGAACACATATTAATGAAACATAAAAAAACAGCCCGGGAGGCAACTTAGGAAAAACCGGACACAATAGACATACGAATTTATTTGCTAAGGTCTTTTTTATATTTTACGAATATTGTTGTTACTTTAAAATTGTATTTTTAATACAATAATGGCTGTGTGCTAGAAGCGGATTACCATTCAGCTTGATTCATTAGTAGAGCGAAAATTACCATCTTTAGACTCACCGCTCATCGACTTCTACATCAACATTATTCCAATTAGTTTAGTTAATACGATAAAAGAAGTGCGCAAGTATCTGATCGTTCTTTACATATTTCTATCAATCGTTCAGACTAAATAGTTACTCCGCAATCTATTGCGATTCCATATAATCAATAGTCACTGGAATCAGCTTATAATAAAGCCCCTTTCGCTCTGCCTTTCAATTACGATAGATTTTCATTTTCAATGGCCAATTAAATCTGGAATGAGAGATGCAATCTCTTGGAGAAATAACGCGCATACACAGATGGGCGTTTTCATTTCTTCAAAACGCTTGTCCCAGAGCCAGAGACCAAAGTATATAGACAAATTTAATACGCTAATGAGGCCTGTTTCTTAGGTTTTCGAGATATTCTAATTTTAATGCCCGTTAAAAAGACGATTTTCTTCTATATTCGGACTATATATATATCCAAGATGATTATATAGCATCAGGAAGAGCTGCATTGTATGTAATTAAATGCAGTTCATATTCTTCGTAATGTCATTTTTTTTATTAGAGATATCTTCGATTGAAATATGATTTGAGATTTGTTTTAATAATAACAATATCGAATCCAATCACCTGTACGTTAATAAGTGGGACATAATTGATCCACAATTCGACGGAAGTGAATGACCCTATAGAAATTACAAACCATTTGCATTTTAACATTCTATTGTACATTGTGGATCAATTATATGTCCCACTTATTGCAGTTGCCGATCGTACTCGAAATTTTCCATTGTTCCACCAGTCGTCGTATTTCAGTCGACGATATCCCACCGGCGAAAAGGAAAATGATATCAAGAAAGATCGGTAGTGCGTTTCTAAGTACAAACGTAACCCCTTCCAGATGACAGGATCAGTTTTCAGAAAAAATAGAAGAAAAAAAAACAAAAAAAAAATTAATTCTCTATTTAACAGGAGTCTTCGAGCACGTATATAGACAGAAATGAAGGAGGTCTGTCGTTTTCGAAAGTCAAGGACAGTTTTCGTATAGTGCGAGAGACAGAAAGCATAATGTATGTGTCTTTTGCTACCTTTTTCTCATAATACTAACATTGGCTATGTAAAAATTCTACATCCGCATAACACGGATTTTTCGAGGCCTGGTAAGGAATGAGATTAATAATTAACCATCGAAGAGAGATACGTGTTTTTTGGCCTGTCTCTGGCAAACTAAACAAAATTCATCCTCCATTATCTCACACGTGTCCGGACCGACTTCGTGTCCTATAACCTGCTCTTCAGAACTGGAACGCACGAGAATAGCAGAGAAACGTAATTATTTTTCCAAGGCATTTAAGTCAGGTTATCTCTGAAAATAACTTCTATATGTTGGGAAAAATTCTGAGGTCCGATTCTAACTTAGCGCTCCTTCAAAAATCCTTCCAATCGCCTAAGGCTCGATCGGTCGTTTCGACATATCATCGACCTGTGTATGATTTATTAAAAAAAAAAAAAAAAGAAAAGAAAAGAAAAACAACAACTCTCTTTTGCTCCGCGTACCTCTATAACAGTCACGGATGAAATACAGTCTATATATGAGCTCTCGAGTTATCTCTCTCGCCGTAGTCCAACAAGGATATTTTTATGTAACATCAACGGTTTTTCATACGCGATCTCAGACTCTCTACGTATCTTCCTTCACCCGTGCCAGCGAGGAATAATAATTAATTACGGATCGTTCTAGCGATTTATATTAGTGCATTTCATAACTTGGCGGAAGTACTGTTATAATTAAACAAATTTTAAAGCAGACCATACATATACCCGTCTTACGTCTCAAGTACACGCTGCCTAACGTTATACTAGCGGCCTCCTTACTTTTTCTTCTTCCGAGAGCAAGTTTCGTACACGATATTATTTTTAGCGCCACGGGAAGTTCATTCGTGAAGCCGACGAATCCTTTGAAAACCCCGCGCTCGCGCGGAGCAGAGATGTGTTTTCAGTAAACTTCGTAATTTAGCGGACTTCGGTAAACTTTCTAAACTTGGGCAATTCGTAATTTTTAAACTTTTCCATTCGCTAGTACAGTTTGTAAACTTATAATTTATGATGCGTTTAATTGAAACGTATAATTAATATTTATTTAATTATTATATACTTAAATTACTCTTCATATTATATTTTATTGAAATTATTATTTAAACATTAATTTATCTTAGTTTAATTATTGCACGTTGATATTAAATATAGATAAAAAATAAAATACTATTTTATTATGATAAGATAATAACCGAAGTTATATATATATATATATATATATATATATATATATATATATACCTATCTATACGCTTAGCAAAAAAGATGTATATTAAAGTGTATCTCATATAGTATTACATAAATATACATTAATTGCTCTGTAAGCTAGAAAAAAATATTCTCGTCACATAATTGTTTCGATTATATTAAGTTGTTGAAGCAAAAAAAAATTTTTTTTTTTAAGAATAACTCCAGTTATCGGTTCGTATTTGATTTTCGCGTGTGGTATTATCATCAATGTTTGATAACACGATTGGCTGAATTTCGTATTTATCAATTAAAAATCGCAATCAAGCGTGTTCATTAAAATTACGCTTTACCTACATATCTCCCTCCCCCTCGACGTGTAAATATACACACGCTGTTATACACACACTCTCGGCATCGTGTACGTCGTTCTGCTGTTACGATTGCGATCATACGTATAAACAGACGATTATGAAATCTAAATAATTGATTAGTCGATCAGATTGATAATAGTCATCCCCTTTTCTTCCATTTGTAATTGTGACCAATTTCATCGTTCTTCTTCTTTTCTTTTTCGTTTCTTTCTCACAATTACAGATGGTTCGCCTATCATTTTTTTTAAGCAGAACGTCTTAATAAAAAAAGCAAAGAAAGAAGCATAAAAAGCTAAAGGATTAGTATAGCTTAATCCCATATATATATATAGCATGCAAGCTCATTTCCTTCCTCTCGCCTAGTTCGTTAAAAAGCCAAAAACTCACTCTGACATTTGACGTCGTTATTTGTTAATAAAAATCCTCCGCCACCAAAAGAGGAAGAAACAGAGAGAGAGAGAGAGAGAGAGAGAGAGAGAGAGAGAGAGAGAGAGAGAGAGAGAGACAGACAGAAAGAGAAACAGAGACAGAGGCAAAGAAAGAAGAAAAACCTTTGTGGAAAGATTAGACTTTATTTTTAATGAAATACCTTCGCCTTCTTTCGCTTGATTTTGGGCGTATTCGCACCGCAGATAACGCTCCCAATAGCCATCTTGCTGAACGCCGACTCTTCCTGTTATATCGACCTATATGTATGGAATACCGTGCGTGCATCGTCGCGGCGGCCGATTCGGGGAGCATCAACGACGACGACAACGACGATAAAAAAAATAAAAAAAGCAACATAAACAATTCAATATTCGTATGCAGGCAGGGCGAGGTGTATGTTCCATCAATATATCGTAGGATTTTTCTATACAGCCAGCTGACGCGAGAGCGGGCGCATGTATATATATATATATATATATATATATATATATATATATATATATATATATAGATAGATAGATAGAAATGTATTCGGATCGGATGTGTATTGCTTTTATATAATCATAGCAATCATCGATAGCAGCACACATATATCGTATTATTTGTATATTAATTATAGTGTTTCATAAATACGTACACGCACATGAGCCCGTATACACAGATACGCACACGTACACATGGCTCTCCACAGATTCCCCGGTAAGCACGAAAACGCGAAAACGACAGTTTACACGTGCATTACACACACACACACACACACATACATACATATATATATATATATATATATATATATATATATATATAATGTGATATATATATATATGTATAATCTAATATATATCTTTTTTTATACGCTACAACAGCCGCGCGCGCGGGGCGCGGAGCCGAGGAACTGAACGGACTCCCGAAAAATCGTGTATTATATATGTATTATATACATTAACAGCACATATACAACAATACCGGGCGCGCACGGGTTCCAAATCGCGGTAGCGATTTGTACCTACGTGTATATATACAGCGCTTGAAGATGTGTTCGGCCGAGGGACGATAAGATATAAATATCGATCAGATATATATACATACGTATATAGATCTGAGCGAGTGCGCGAGGAGACGAAACGATTAAATCGTGCAAATTATCTCTATATATATATATATAGTACATGAGCGTCGAAAGCGTCGCTATCCTGATATTTGCAAAATATGGGCTTGCGCATAATACGGGCAAAGGAAGGTAAAACAAAAAAAAGAAAAAAAATAACAACGATTAAAAGTATTTTGGAGCGATCGCAAAGGGAACATCCACCGCGCGTACGAGGACACCATGGAATAAAAACAAAGGTGACCGCAATGAGTATACAGATAATACAGCGCTCAAATGGGGAGAAACGGTATTTTTATGAAAAATCGGTATTTGTACTTAAAATATTTATGAAAATATTATACTATAGTTTATAATTCTATTGCATACTAAAAAAAACAGAATAAATGTGGTAGAATTTGCTATTCATAATTATTGTATATTTATTTCATTTAAAACCGTGACTATCATCATATCAGTGGTAAACTACTGTTTTCTTATCGTATTGATTTTTATTATTTTGATCCGCTATGATTGTTTGCCAATTCAAAATCATGAAATAAATTAAATTTTGGAATTTCGGCAACTTCAGCTTCAAGAATACAATGAAAACTTAAATTGGTATTAGCACTTCTTTCCTTCCAACAGTAAAATTCTTTAAGGTAGCCTCCGTTAGCAATACATTTTCCATAATGTGCAGAAAATTACACGGCGATTTTTTTGTACTCCTCACTATACCATAACACATTTTATGCTTTTTCCAGTTATTTAAGTAATTTTTATTAATTTTTTTTTTTTCATGAATTCTCAAAATTTACAAATATAAAAAATAATTTCGCATACTTATTGTATACTCGTGTCGACCATATTTATTAATTCCGCTCTCTAGCGCTGGTAGAGCATATTATATTTAAATTGATAATACACCCACCCTGCATGGAATAAGATATATATATATATATTATTTGCCGAGTGCCTGGTGCAGCTCCCATACGCGTGTACCACTGAAACTCAAAGGAATGTCTATATATAACAGCAAGTGCGTTTGGCCAAAAATCACTGTAGATTATCTGAAAAGTTTTTTTTGTTTAAGAGAGCCTATACAATGTATAATTGATTATTATCGCGGTCGAGAACTGTGCAGCGATAAGAGCTCACGCTCGAAGAAATATCTATTTATAAACGCAGCGTTTTCTGAAGTTTTTGATAAATTTCTTATTTATCGATTCGTATAGAATATTGCTATAATATAGCTTTAGAACAAAAAATAATAAAAAAAAAATCGTTTATTCGTGGATTACTTATATTCGGTGGTAAATTTATTTTAAATAATTGATTGATGATTGGAAATGCGTTTGGTGAAGTACAATTACCGATAAACGTGAAATGAATAAAATTAATACGAATATTTACATAGTTTCGATTATTTTTCTTTGTGAAAGTCCTTCTTGTAATTTTTACCTCATTGGCTCAAAATATTAAAACTGTTAATTTTACGTTAATTTATACACATTATTATTGTTATTATTATTATTATTGTTATTATTATTATTCATTTTTATGCCGAAAGAAAGGGTTATTCCATTTTATCTGCACAAAATTACATTATAAATTGTTTTATTTAGCTTGTGAGTTATTGCGAACACATAACAAGAATAATCGATTTATAAATAAATCCGCGAATATTAATCGTGGAATTTTGAGCGATACTTTGAAGTTTAAAGAAATATATCTAATTTGTTGCATTTATGGATATTTTTCTCTCCTTATTATACAGCGAATTGAGAGCTCTGCTTTATTTAAAGAATTGCAATAATTCGTTAAAATACTGAAAGAACGAAGCCTGTAAAATCGAATAGCAATTGGCAAATTTATAGATTCTAATAAAATAATCAAAATCATATAATATATTCTACGTGAGAGATGGACTTCTTTTTACTATACTGCTGTTTATCGTTTAATATTAAAAAAAAATTTTAAAAAGAATTCAGTTTATAATTTATACTTTGTATTTAATATACACTTTAATCATTTATAATTCGAGTAAATTCCATTGTTTGTGAATATATGAAATTTTTAACGTACAATTTTATCATAGCCAGAGCATATTTGCAACGATTAATTTTTCCTTATACATTTAGACAAATGGTTTCATAATAGAATCGTAAATAGATGGGCTCTTCATTATTATTGATTACTTCCCAATTATTATGCAACGATTTTAGTTTTAAAAATATTAAAAATCCGATCATGAAACTTTGTTTTTGCTACAAAATAATCTCTCTCCCACACACACACACACACACACACTCTTAAATTCCATATCGTAAATATATGACTCGTAATCTAATGCAATTTCGAAAAGTGACGCGGTTCGTAATGAAAGCCCGACTCTTTGCATTGTGCATTCGAGCGGAGAGCGCGCGCCCGCGCGCGTCTTCAAAATTTAGTTGAATACAAGTGCGAAACCGCGACGAAGCGATAATTATATATGTAAATTCGACGATACGCAGTCGGTATGTCATTTAAAAGGCGTCGTACGTCATTTTTGTTCTTTCGCATAAGAGAAACGTGAACGCGCTCGCTAGGCCCACTTTGAATAAACCGCATGTTATATAATTACTATAATTAAAAACTCGCCCGAATGCTCGAGTAGAACGAAATAATGCACGCTCGCGCACGTCGCACTTTCGTCCTTGAACTATTAAACTTTTCTTCCCGCCTCCTGGGACGATGCTTTTTTTTTTTTTTTTTTTTTTTGTTTATTATCATATACCTAAAAGGTATCTTAAATTATCTTATTTATAGGTATATACATATCGTGTACCGATAATTTTTCTTCCAGGTGTAAGAGTAAAAAAAAAACAACAACAACAACAAAAAAGAAAAAAGAAAAGCCTGAAATTAAGAGCAGCTCGGCGCAAAGGGGGACGTCCGCGTAAAATATATAGCGGGAGCGACGGCGCTTAAAAATAAAGAACCGAGTTGTTTCCCCTACGTGGCTCGTACAGGGTTGAAACGTCTTTCTTTTTTTTTTCTTTTTGCTTTCTTTTACGCGCAGTGGCACACAACGGGGGTGAATGGGGTGGGTGATTTACATGCAGCTATATTATTGCAAACGATCTAAAATTTATACAGTGATGCTATAAACTATTATATATATATATATATAGACAGTGGTGTGCGCGTTGCAAAAATAGAAGCAAGATGCTCTTCCTCGCTTAAACGAAAGTTGAAAGAAAAAAAAAAGGTGCAAACATAGTTTCGTAATATGTAAAGACTTTTGTGGGTCGTGACTTTTAATAACGCATAACAATCGTGCCCTATACGCGAATGTAAAATATATGCGTGTACGTATAATGCGTTATGTATGCGTATGGGTGCGTCGACTGAAAAAGTAACACAGAAACTCAGCTACTGCGTGCAAGGGGGGGGGGGAGAATTTTTCTCTGTAAAAATAACTAGAAGAAAAGTTATATATATATATATATATATATATATATATATATATATATATATCTTATCAAAATGACCGGTCGCGTTAAGCCATGAAAATTCATTGACGTCTCGCATCGCATTTATATCTTGTGATACGCGGTAAAAATTTTGTTCTATATATACATGTATATATTATTTCAAGCTAAACCAAAAAAGCGCTCAATTGACTACTGCGTGAAATTTTGCATCGTAGGATATCGCCGCGGTAAATAATTCGATCGCGCCAGTTGTCGTCACCGGGATATATACGCGCGCGACCGAAGAGTGCGACTGTGGAACATTCTACGGATGACCGGATTATAAATAAATGAGTGACAAAAACGCGCGTACGCGTGTGCGTGTGCGCGTAATATGTGCCAAGTTAGCCATTCGCGCATAAGCCCGCAAAATACATTTCTCGCGAAAGCATAAATTGTAAATTTTCCAGAAAAATTCTCCCGTTGCGCGAGTAGAGAGGGGAATAAAAACCACATTGATAGACATATATTATATGTGTGTATCTGTGCATGCGCTGAAGAGGGTTGTGCCGTGGAACAGAAAAACAACGTAAAAAAAAAAAAGAAGAAAACAAAGATAAAGTAAAAGGAAAAGGGGTGAGATAGGGAAAAAAAGGGTGAAAATGTGACTTCTCGTGCGCCGCGCTCGACGTATCGGATGGAACAGACTGGCGGCGTTCTCTACAGAACGGCGCGTATGAGAGAGGGATGGAGAGAGCAAGTGAGAGGGAAAAAGAGAGAGGTATGAGAAGAAAAGGGGAGTGGAAGGAAACAGGTGGGATATTCTCGGTTATATGCGCGGGAAAAGAAGCAGTGGGAAAAAGGAGGGGGGAGGCTGGGGGCTACAGAAGTGTGCTCTCTGCTTTTCTTTTACCCTATGTATATATGTAGATATATATATAGATATACATACCACTCGGATGCTCTTGCTTTTCTGAATCATCCCTCTAATTTAAGCTGTGGCCGCTGCGGTGCTGGGATACGACGCGCTCATGTTTCTCTCTGTTCCTGTTCTGATTTTTCTCCCCCCTCCTTTTTTCACAGCCCCGTTATCTTTCCCTGCTCCACTCGCCCGACTTTCCCAGCTGATGCAGCCTCTCTCTCTCTCTCTCTCTCTCTCTCTCTCTCTCTCTCTCTCTCTCGATCTCTTTCGATGCTTATCGCATTTTCACCAGCTGAGCTCTCGTCGTCTGTTGCCTCGCTCTTTCTGGCTCTGGCTCTCTCTCTCTCTCTCTTTCTCTCTTGCTCTCCCCTGCACGTATCTGAAAGAAAGAATTTTCGATTGAGTTCGTTTCCGGAGATTTCGAGAGCTGTGCGCGATAATTCCCCTCTTCTCTTTACGCCTGTCTATAATCTCCCTCTCTTTCTTTTACCCGCGCAAAGGGGGTGAGGGGATGAAAAAGTTAGAGGGAAAAATAGTTAAGCTACATTTACATGTGCATACACATAAATCTACGTATATACGTGCGCACGCTGAAAAGTTAGCGAGGGTGAGTGTCGAACATATAATTGGAGTGATGGTCGCTATATATATAGCGAGACAGATGAGCTTGTTAATTGTATTATATAGCAAACGCGCGAGCGCGGTGAATTGCTTTCAAAGTTGTTAACGCGCGTCCCCTCGCGCGACGGTAGCGCGGTAGTGGTTTAGCCCCGGAAAATGGAAAATTCGAAGTAGCCAACTCTTTAATTAGCGCTGTATTAATACGTTTTTTCTTTCATTTTTTTTTTTTTTGATCGCTGTCCTGTTTAAAGTGAAATTACGCGAGGATCTGTATGGATAAGAAGATGATAACGCCCCGTTTTGTGTAAGCCGAGGGGACGAGGCCTTCTTGTAAAATTGTACGAATGACTGATGAGGCCCGTCCATGTCGTACAAGGAAAATGGAAGAAAATGGATCTGACAAGTTCTCCTCTGTATATACTAATGGTACCGATATAAATATTTAATAACAGTTCGGATAATGCAAGCCTGGCAAAGGGTGCCCCCTTCCCTTCCCGCTCGGGTAAATCCATTGTTGGCGTTGTACAGATGCTTTCACCGAGAGCGCTTTAGATTTACTTCAGTATATATATATATTCTACAAGCTCCGAAAAGCCCAAACGTTGTTTGCATTAAATTGGATTTATTTACGAGTACACAATCTGCCGGGATTATCGTTAATTCTGACTTCGATTCCGATTTGAAAAGCAATCTAACAGCGAGGAAATCTTGCGTGAGCGTTATACACATATATATATATATATATATATATATATATATATATATATATATATATAATTTGTTGAATGCGAGGTGATGCTTTTCCATGAACTTTTAACGTTAATCTAGAATAACGCTATTATGCTCGTTCCTTATTCTACGGATATTATTGAACAAGAACAACTCGGAAAATTGTCCGATATAACGAGGTTAACGAGGTATTACATATATTATTGACAATGAAGACATCGTTATAAATGAAATATATTTAAATAATATATGAAATATTACAGAAAGTAAGGTAAATGTACCAAAGAGTCACTAAGTCCCGGTACATAATGTAACGTACGCGCAATTTTTAATTGAATGTTACGATTTAAAAAGAAATACTTTAACGGCGTTAATTAAAAAAAAAATCAACATAATTTGTCTCTATAATTGCAGACTCGAGGATAATTTCTCCCACTTTTTGTTGACGAATGCAAAGCATCGGGATGAAATGCTCTTCCGATTATTAATTTCAGCTGTCACATTATAGCGCCGGTTACCCGTTGGGACGTTCGAGTTATGATGCTTCTGTTATAAGCCCCATGACTATCAACTATATAACCTCTTATCTGGCGACAGTTACGCTTTACGCGATCATTCACATTTACTTTATGATCACTTTATCGCCATTCTTAAATAATGGCTTGTATGCAGAAAATTCGTCTACTTCCTGTTGGGTGGTGAGTTGAGGGGGGGAGGGGGTCAAGCTTTGCTCGTGTACACATTACGCAAAGCTGGCGAAATCCGCGCAATAGGCGAATTCTAACGAACGAAGTTCAAATAAATCTCATTTAGATATGGAACAACCAATAAGTTTGATATTTACCCAGTCGCGCAGTTTTGGGCGTAGCAAAAATAATTTTTCTAAAAAAAAAAAAAAAAAATTCCGCAAACTTCAAACTATTGAATCTTTGACTACTAATGCTTATAATTGTTTATGCTTACTATTTTTTATATTTTCATTAATTATTCTGGTTTGAATTAACGATGCGATTGTTCAAATGAATTTTTTTTTTTGTTGATACCATCGCTCATTAAAAGACACTAAGACCCACAATAGGTCGTTATTTAAAGTTATATGCGATGTCTTTAAAATTTGTACAATATGATCATGCGACGTTTATACAGTCTTCTGTATCTGGTACATTTACCTTATACTTTTATCGTTTGTTCTCATTTGTCAGAATGGAGAAGAAGAAAAAAATCTTTTTCATCTATATACACGAGCTCGGATACCACGCGAAATTTAACGGCATTGTTCGTTTATCAAGGTAAATAGCAGTGTATTTATTCACTCCCATTAATTATGCGGCATTAAATTTTTTACACAATTTTCCTTTTCCAGCATTATTTTCCAAATTTTTATAAAATTATTTATCAAAGGCCATTATAAATTGACTTATTATGTATCGAATTATCGACCTATTAGTAGTGATTCAATGTATATAGCCCGTATTCGTTAATGCTTTAATTCGATTATTTTACTGCAGGCGCATAAGTGATTTATAACAAAATTGTAGAGAGAAACAAAGGATTTTTTTACAAGCAATTCTACACTTCAGAATATAGGGATAAAGTAAAAAAAGAACGGATTATACCCTTATTCATAAATAAAAATTGCATTATACTTCTTTTCTTTTTCTTTCTCCCTCTCGACGAGCTCTTAATTTTCTAACAAGGTACAAAAATCTCGTATAAAAACTTACCTATTTATTTCGATGTAATGTTGACTATGGTAAATTTCATGTTTGAGACGGTCCACCGATTAAATTAAGGCTTCGTTACTACATAATCATATAATTGGCGGCAGGAAAGGTTTGAGCCGTGGATTTTTTGCAAGTTCATGTATGCAACTCCAGCTGCAATTAAAGAGACGAAGAAATTTTTAATTTTTTCTTTCTTCTCAATTCTTTTAATATAAATTTAAATAAAAAAAAGTAATAATTCATTTTATTATAGCAATAACGATTTTGACTATATATATATATATATATATATATATATATATATATATATATATATATATATATAAGTTAAATATTTTCAATCAAATTGCAAGGGAAACTCCATTTCCTGTGTACCTTTCAATACAAGAGAAGAGCAATGCATTATGTATAAATGATATTTTTCCGAGAAATATCAATAGTAACGGAAGTAAAGTAACTACCTCATTTTATTATGTATTTTACTAGCGAATAGAAAGTTTTATAACTCCGGAATTGCTCCCATTTTTATTAAATGTATACTCCCGTTTTATGTAATGTATATTTCATTAGTTTGAATTAATTCCTTTTTGTTCTTTGTTTTGTTTTATTTTAATTGCTATAATAAATAACGATCGATTCCGATAGAAGTAATCACTATATTGCTTAACTTTATCATTCATTATACAATAATTAAGGAAATGAATTTGAAAATGGATTGTAAAAACGAATTTTTTTTTTTGAGAAACAAAAGCATTTCCTCAAATATATATATATATATATATATATATATATATATATATATATGCATTAGACTATCTGAAACGTGCTTCTGTGTAGCCAATCATTATCGAAGAAGCCGATGCGTGATAAATATAACAATACTCGGCACAAAGAAATGTGGCATCAAGTTTGGGAAAATCGAAATCTACGTGTGTGTGTGTGTGTGTGTGTGTTTGTGTGCCTGTGTGTGTGTAGGATCAGAAAACATTTTTCACGAAAAAATCAAGCGAGCGGTCTCGCCAGCAACATCAGTCGGAGAGCAGAGACAGCTCAATTTTCAGAGCTACGGTAAAGAGTTTCATTTTCAGTTCTCTGCTGCAATGGGCTCGTGCATGGAGACGAGGATGATGAATACGCGAGTGAGCGGGCTAGAGAGGCAAAGATGAGGGAGGGGGGAGAGGGAGAGAGACAAAGAGAGAGAGAGAAAGAGAGAGAGAGAGAGAGACAGAGAGAGAAAGCGACACGCAATAGAAACGACGAGGCTCGCGTATACGCGAGGCGCAAAAAGAATCCGATTAGTCCCTTTATGCGCACAAAATACTGAAGCGGAGTGAATTATTAAGCGAATCGCAAAATGCATCTCTCGCATTGTCGTAGTATTGTGGTAGAAAATGAGAGAGGGAGGCACAGAGAGAGAGAGAGAGAGAGAGAGAGAGAGAGAGAGAGAGAGAGAGAGAGAGAGTGACAGAATGAGTGTATGTGCGCGTGCGCGCACAATACTTCTGTTTTGATTCTACACTTCTATTATTGATGAATATTTTCCAAATTGACGATGTACTCGTCAATTTTTTTAAATTCTTCAGCCACCGTGGAGAACGTCGAGCTTGAAAGAGACAAGTTTGATTAAAAAATGTTCTCGCTTTTTTCCATCTGCTTTATATATGCGCTAATCGTGAAAGTTGAAGGATTTTTTTTTTTTTTTTTACTTTATTAACGAATCGCGGAAGAGTCAACTTTGGCGTTTTTATTAAAAAGATCCGTGAAGGAGTTTAATTGTGGCATTTTTCGCGAGAGGAGAGAAACTTTTTTTTTTTTTTTTTTTTTTTTTTTTTTTTTTTTTAAGAAAATGATTCGACCCCCTGGGGAAATTAAACCCGACAAAAGTTTGATCTAGTTAGTGTAATTGTTTATTGAGCATTGAGTTAATTTCTTAAAATTAGACTAAATAATGAACGGCTTGATTTTCTTTCGAATATAACGTTTGTTAACTTAACTGACGACTATTTTCGGCGATGAATCTGCGCGGTTAAGCTATTTTCAACGCTATTTTATTCTCCACATTTTCAAGTAAATTACATTAACAATGATTGGACTGCCGATACAGCCGTCGACGATAAATAATAAAATTTGTTACTTTGAAATCTACTGTTAGTTATGACGTGTTTTACAAATTAACACTTTAATTTATTACCATGCCCAAGTCCATTATGCAGCCATCGAGGTTCTTTTAAAAAGTGAAAAGTGATTTGCGAATGGATTGCATACGCAGCATTATTAACAAATAAAAATGACTTTATGCATGTATATAGTTTTCTAAATAATGATCTAAGTAAATTTAACAGTAAGCCCGAGCTTATAGCTTCTCATAATGAATAATTGAAAAGATATATCGGAAATATATTTAAGTCTAACGATTCACTTCGAAGAAATATCGGAGAAACTCTTTTTGTCTTATTTATCAAGATTTATTTTCAGCGCACCAGTGATCCCAAGCGAAAAATAAGAAGCTTGCAGCTATTGTGCGATACCTATACCATTTTAAATGCATTGTTCAATTAAATTATAATAAACTTGTTATTTATCTCTGTCCTTCGTGAATAATTTGATCTTAGTCAGCAATAATTTATCAGCGATCGTATTTCTGTTTTTGTTAAATAATATTATTAGAGAAACCTGAAAATCAAAAAAAAAAAAACTAAAAGGACTTTGTACGTACTGAAAAAGTAGAGAGTAGTCAAATAAAAAAATTTTTACGTAAAAAGTTCCTTTTAGAAAAAAAGAGAATGTGCCCGGTTTACATAAATTTAATGTACAACATTATTTATAAGAGGAAGGTCACGCGTTTGACTCCAAAATTTGGTCGAAACGCACGAAATGTTTTCTGCTGTACCTCTATACACGTAAAACATCTGTCTATAGTTATTCTTTCGAATGCCTTTCTACTTCTTTACAATGAAATTTACAATGAAAATTTCGAGCGAGTGTACTACGTACTCCAATACAATATATAGTAATTCAAATATCCCTCAAATATATCTTCTACTGCGTATAGGATGTTGTAACGTTCAACAATTACATATTTTAATTAAAGAACAATAGAAGATAAGTAAAACATGCTTTTAAATTCGTTCAATGGATTCTTTTGAAATTTGTCATACCTACAAATCGATGAGAATTAAAATTCTCTGCGATTCACAAAATATCTATTACAAAGAGTTAATCCATGTAAGTTCTATCAATGAAATGAAACAATTAAAATAACTTTTGAATAATTCAATCTAATTCAAAGCTATAATCTGAAGGAGAAAAAAAACATGCTGGTGTTATTTTCCTGCATAAATTACTTGTTTATTGGATTTTTAGTTTTAAAAAATGCACAAATAAAGCACGAAATGAAATGTGTATTACATTTGATTTAGTTTTTCAACCTTTTAATAAAATAATATAATTGTTTCAGCGCCGTAAAGTCGGTTACGAGCCGTAGAGGATATATTATTTAAGAAAATTTTAATATTTAATTATATACATTCCTTCCTTGAGCCAGAGAGCTATCGACTGTTAGAGTAGTTGCACTGATGTTTTAGCAATTCGATAATTTCGATATCAAACGAAGCGTAACAATATATAGAAGTTTCATTTTCTTCGCGCAAATCAATTAGTTTAAAAGACAGTTAATTTACACAGTTTTTGTGAAGTTACCGGATTTATGAAACATTAAAGGAAAATTCACATTCTTCGCGTAATTTCCGGTACGTAAAAAAAAACTCGTCATGGACCGGCGCGTAAAGAGGAGAGGGCGAACGTTACTTTAAGAGCAACAGGTTGGTCCTACACCCAGTAGCTCTATATAAATCTCGCTTTATATATATATATATCACGCAATATCACTCAAGAGTAACTGATGATAGCTCATCGACAAACTTGTCGATTCTTTTTCCTAACAATACTTTGAAAGAAAGGAAATACTCGATAGTTTTGGAAATTGAAAACTAATTGAAGTACTCCTTGATAATGCTCAAATACCAAACGTCCGAGTGTCTATTCCCCTTGAATTACGATTTGCGAAATCTAAATACATCGTAGTACTGACGAAATCTTCAGCATGCACCTGCATGCATAGGACTGCTGCGAATACACCGAAGCATTGTATTAAATATCCCGGATTATCGCTGAGTAATATATGGATAACTGCCTAAGGTGCTCGACTATACCTAAATGCACTGTATCCAATAGTCTGCTGAACTTGAAGGCGGCACACATTGGTGTGTCTGAGTTCTCTAGACTATTCATTAAGAATCGGGTATCATCGTAAAATACATCCAAAATTTTCGACAGTACTTCAGAGTAATTCTCAATAGCCCAAGATGTATTTAATTGTACTCTAAAGAATTACGGTGATGTTCCAGTATATTCTTATACACTTCGGGCTTTTCGGATGTAGTCCGGAGTAATACTAACAAATATCCATGCGGACTAACCGACGTGATCGTCAACTATGTCCTCTTCCAGATTGTTCCGCTCTACTCTGGGATATATTCTTGAATAGTTAAAGATCGATATAGTTATACGATGATAAACAGTACTATTCAAAGATATGCCCTGACCATTGAATCGTACTTTCAAAACCGGCCGTATACGGAAGATACGTTTTCCGCGCAATGGAACAGCATCTCAAACAATTTTCATATTCTGAGAAGCATTAATTATTCCTCTATACGACGAATATTTATCGATGAACCGCGACGGAAAAAATATAATACAGAAAGCGAGTGATTCTCGATCGATTCTCCGACGAAAATCTCTGGTGTAAATATTGTACAGCCCCTTTTACTTTACAGTCCCAAGCAGCATAATATCGTTAGCTGATAATATTTTACTTATGATCGATATCGCGTCGAGAATTATTGAGAAGAAAATAAGATGAACAAAAACGGAACAGTAAGGAAAAGCAAGAAGAAGAAAAGGGAGCTCTGAAGATAAATTTAAATGTATAACATTATTGCAATAAAAACGAGAGAGCCAGTAAGGTGCTTTTTTCTTCAAAGCATACAGACTTCTCTTTTTCTCACGCTTGAGCGGCCCTCCAGCTACTTCGAGAACAATTTCCGTATCAATGACGCAGACCCCTCTGACGTGTACCCACCCCTCTCCCTCCCATCCCTCCGTCCATGAAACGATAATACATACATAAATATATGTACATGTATGTTCCAATATATCAGTGGCAGCAGTGACGGCTTAATGATATTCTCCATAAACTCTAAGAGAGGCCGCGAACTGTTGAATACATTTTGAATCGGAGGAGGGACGCTTTGTTTCGCGTTCGCATTCTCGCGCGGCGCGATTGTATTGCGAACGAAGGCTCTTTCTGACGCCTATCTCTAATACTGCAGGGATCGTCGTGTTTTATCGCGAGCATTGCATGAGCTTGTCTCTTAACCGTGCGCGGAGGGAGTTAATAATGGAAAATCAGCAGCACCTGATAGGAGGAGTTGCTGTATAGGACATTGGCTGATTTGCTTTTTTACATGCGGCCGACAGCGCTGCTATGTGGCTGCGCTGCACGAGTTACAGTTAACCAGGTTAGGAGGGGGTATAAATAGATCGCAACGGTGCTTTTGGATATATATATATATATATATAGTTTTTCGCACGCTCATTGATGGTGGAGATGTGCGTGCATGCAGTCCGGGCGCGCATGAGGTCGCTATAGTGACCAATATAAGGTCCCCTCCCCTCCCTCAGTAAAATAGTCGTACTCGTACTCCAGTCAAATCGCGAAATCCACCCTCTTCCCATCACCGTTGTCGTTACCTCCACTAGGTCAAGCATATTACAGTCATATTATATGAAACGATTATGAATTCAATTATCAATGACATTATTTTTAAGTTTTGTTTTTTTTTTTTTTATAAAACTGTAACTCTTTCGCCATATGGTCACATCATTTCAGCTCTTATTGGAAATCAGTATAAGATTGAAGGGAATTAAATCGAATTAAATTGAACAAATTATCTCGGTTGTAGGAATTATTGTAACCAATTTCTATTCAAATATCAGTTAATCGACGATGGAAATTAGATTTCGATTCTTTTAAAATACTCTGAAAAGTTACGATTTCTTTTTTACAAATGAAATGAGACAGGGTCATTTTTAGCGTGATACATATATATTATGGGTGTCTTAAGCCAATTTATTTAATTTTATAAACTAAATTTTTTTTTAATAGAATTGGAAATGTCAAAAGCTGCCCATTTTACACAGTTTTATTTAATTATTTATTTTTGTTTTTGCAAATATAAATAAATTAGGAGATTACAAGGTTTAAGGTTTTATTTTATAAGCATTTTTAAGCTCTACAACTCTATTTTTTTATTGCTTTACAAATAATATATTACTACTTATTTAGAAGAAAAAAACGGGTTTTTCGAAATGAATCATTGCTTAAACAATAGCATCGATTAAAATTTCCTGTAAAAGAATATGTTTACGATTTATCTTTGAATATCGATATTTTCACGAGACGCTGATGTCATTATTACTCGAAAAAATGGTGGTTTCCCAGATAAGATTTATTTATTTATTGTCCAAAATAGTAATTTTTCGGCGAAGTCATGAAAATTTTATTCTTTAACAAAACTATTTCGATAATAATATTCTAAAGTAAAATGAATATGCATTTCTTTGTTTGATTACTTCAAGAGAGGGAGAGAGAGAGAGAAAGAGAGCTTATTAGCTTTAAGCATTTTCGATATAGGATTTTGCATTGATTTAGCATAAAAAGTAAAATAAAATTATGAAAAGTTTATAAAATTACGTATAGAACATAACAATTATAATATAGTAAAATATATATAGAAAATATATAGTAAAATAGTCCTTTCTATAAATTTGATTCGGACAAAAATGAAATAATAATAATAATTATTAGCGTGTTAAGCTCTACATGATTTTCAATTGTTCTATCTCATGGACCAACAATATCCTCACCACGAGTCCAAACTGGAATTTTGCAATTACATTCTATACGTGCATACTGATCGAGGATAAACTGGAATTCCAATATATTATTTACAAGTAAAGTATGCGGTTTTGAACCATAGAGATAAATATTATTGCGATTAGTTCTACAATTTTGATATAGTATACGGAACACGCAAAATAAATGCGCTCCCTCGATCGCGGACAGGCGGCACGTAAAAGGCAGCAACCAAGGATTGCATTGTGTTGTGAAAGCCGAGACGGTAATTGAGAGCTGCTTTTTGGAGTTCGGAAATCCGAACTCTTCTCTCTCTCTCTCTCTCTCTCTCTCTCTCTCTCTCTCTCTCTCTCTCTCCCTCTTCGTGCTAAATTAATTAAAGCATTCGAATTGAAGCATTGTATGCTTATTCAAGAAATTGGTACGAGTTAAAATGATTCGAATTGTTCAAAAGATAATTTTTCCTTTAATTAACACAAGTATTTTATTTATTTTATGAAAGTTACACGAAATGAATTTTATAAATATTTTCTTCCATTTCTCTGGTTATTGAATTTATTACATGCCCAAATTTATTTTATATAATATACTTTATTGTAAAAATTTCAATCTATCTCTGCCCTTTACCGAATTTCTATAGGAAAAAATTTATTTCATAGCTATAAATCGTTCTACTTGTAAAATCTTTCTCCGAATACGTGAATTTTACAATGAAACTTTTTAAATTTGCTCCAAACTTTTGTTAAAAGAGAGTTCTTCGAGCAAAAAGATTAGGATCGGAAAGTGGATTTTTTGATTTGTATTTTTATAAGGGTACTCTAAATATGTATAATATAAGCTGAAATTTCGAAATTCAATGTTTTATATTTGTGCTGAGTAGAATTAAATTTCAAGCTACACATACTTTATATCTGATATTTTTATATTGATCGTCATAATTTTTATCTTATTAGCGTTAATTTCGATTCTTAATTTTTAATAGATTCTATCACATGGAAATCCAACGACCATTTTTCAAAAATAAACAAACTTCAATTCTCATTAATAAAAATCTTAAATTATACTAATTATTCGAAAATACTAATTCATAAATATAAAAATAATTAGAATAATCGGTCCAGGACAAAGCGAAATTGAACGTAGTTTTCATTCCCTTAAATAATTGCTTGATTGATCAAACATTTCACTAATTTAATAATAAAATTTATTCAAATATAACAGAGTCTAATAAAACTCATTATTCTAAATAAATAAATAAAATTTTGTTAAAATAATTCATGTCATGATATGTCATATCAAATCAAGTCATGTGTAAAAAAAAAAGTTTTAAAGAACATAAAACTACAACTATTTTATGTGTTTAAGCTTTAATTTTTTTATATTAAAATTAAACAAATAATCATAAAATCATAAAAAAATATAATAACAATTTTATGCGTATTCTTCGATGTTCCTATTAATGGAAATCTTTAATAGATTTGACTCTTCAATTCAGTTTTAAGTTTTTAAAATTTTTTTTCTTATAGTAAATTTCTCTCAATAATACTTGTGTCATAGAAAAAGAACGGTAAGAAAAATATACAACTTTATCTACAACTTTAATTAAGACAACAAAACAAAAAGAAAAATTAACTTGTTTAGCAGGCGAAAAATTTTAGTTGAAAAAAGAACTGTTACTTTTTATCTATAAGTCGAAAGAGAAATAATACAGGATATTAAGAGAGCAGATAAGAATAAAAAAAAACACTCGAGTTGCTTCAATTATTTCCCATTTACTTCTCGCACTTATAAAAATATTTTGAACAAAATGTTAAACTTGGATGTTACATCAGAAAAAAATATTGTCACTGATATAAGTATATATATATATATATATAAGTAACTAAAACTCGGTCTAACAGGCTTTATTAAAGCAAAGGACGAATGCTGACGCGAGTTAACCATTACGTTAATAACTGCGTTAAAATTAAATTTATTTACTATCAAAAAATAACCGGGTGTCACAATATAATTTCAATAACTAAAACTTACTGTTCAAAATTACCAAATTGAACATTAAACGGATACAAAATACTTGGTAGGTAAATGTTATATTTTGAAGAAAAAAAACGTTGTTTTATAAAAAATTCATTTCTACGAGATTTAATATTAAACGAACAGTAATAAATAAAGCAAACAATAAAAATAAAACGCAATAATAACAATTTTATGCGCGTTGTTCTTTGTTCTGACTGACGGAACTCCACAATATATAGGAAATCAATCAGAAGTTGCCTCGCCGCGTAATACAAAGACAAACTGTTATTCGCGAAACTTGAAAACCAATTAGATAAATGGAACGATACCTGTGCAATGAGCATTATACTATGTGCTATTGAAAATCCAACAATTTCTAATTGATAAATAATGACACCAGCCTTCGGTTTTCTTTTCCTTAAAAATTTATAAAGATGCCAATGATACGATTGCGCAATTTTTTATCACTTTTAAATAAATCGCAATCAGTAAGCGTGTCCTGTGCGAGTATTTTGTTCTGCTTTTAATCAACATTGTATTTCATTATTAAATTATTTAATAAATATTTCATATTTCTTTGATAAATTTAAATTATTGGATCTTCAATTGCGTGTAGTGAGAAGTGTATTTTTTATATTAATATATAACATTGAATGCAACGTGTTATTATTGTTAATTACAGTAGTTCGTGATATAACTGTTAGAATTTTTCAAAAATTTTAATTATCAATTATAAAACGGACATTCACGTCGCTGGTTAATCTTTAATTCATATCTCAAAATGCTTTATCACCGATTTCTACAATCAAATCAAATCGGAACGTCTTCGAGTCTTTGATAAATCGATAGGCCTTTTTCTTGTTGGAATCATTATGTACTTTATCAATTATGTGTTTTTATAATTGTTTTTGTTTTAATTATCTCATTTCGGATGCGCTTCGACGAAACATCGTGAAACATAAAATCTAGACGAATGAAGAAATCGCGTAACTTTTTGTGAAGGATAAAACCACGATTTCAATCATGAATGATAATCAATTAGCCCTTTAATTTCGAACAAAATGAGAGATAAGATCTTGAGTTTTTTATTACACCGCTTAATACTGCGACGATACATTATTACCCATTTGAATATTGGTCTGGGCCAATTCAGCACGTTTCAAGCAAAGAGTATAGTTTGCAATTGTACAATTTCGAACGGTTGGACTAACTGTTTCTACAAGCTCATTGGTACGAGCCTCTTATTTTTTTTCTTATTTTTTTACTATTTTTTAGTTCCCTTCAATATGGCGCGTAAAAAAAATCTTATAATCAATGGCTGAAGTTGTTTAAACAGTACGATTGCATTTTTATGCTAATGAAATGTTAAGCGATAGCGTAAGAAATTTTCTTTAATGGAACGGACCACGGTTACTCTATCGATATACGTATATATATTTACACGAACGCTTATCGCTCGGTCATTTTCGAAAATACAGTTATTAATATGTAATGATATTATCTTCGCTACTTATTCATAAACAGTTCCTGAGTCCGCGAGTGGCTATTATTTTTTCTTTATTAACTAATATATAAAATAACGAATTTAATAATGACTGATAATATTTAAATTAAGCATATCGTTAGACACAAAACTTATATAAACTTTGGAAAATTTTTTGATAGCAGATGAAATGCGTATTAAAACATTCTTAAATGTAATAATTGTCGCAAGAGAGAGTTAACTCTATATTAACAATTCTAAAATTTCCAAAATGCTGTGTATCCAAACTGTATTAGTTTATTTTCATCTCCAGAGTATGTAATTCGATTTGATGATAGAATATCGTATTTAAGACAAGTTTCGTTCAATTTGCAAATATATCGAATTACCCACGCGCAAGCCATTCGAAAATGTTATAAATTACAGTTATATAAAAATAAACGCGTCGATATAGTTTTTTATGTACAATTTCTCTCATAAAATTGCTTAATTAATCAAAATTCGCCCTGTTCGTTATATATGATCCCTTTTATCAAGTAGATTTTAATTGGAATCTAAAAAGTAAAAAAGATAAAGAAAAAATAAAATACAATGTGCGCAAAATTGGCAAAAGAAATATCGAATGAAAAATTCAAATTTTCACGCAGGAGAGCGCGCGCGCCTCGCTACACTTGACGTCAAGCCACGCCGTCCCAACATATTTTTCTATTTATTATTCGACGAAATGCGATATATATATATATATATATATATATATATATATATATATATATATATATTGATAAACTTCGAATATGCAGTAATTCAAGAATGCACTGACGTCTTTAAGAGGGGAAAAAAATCAATTTAATGCGATCTGAGAGGATATCCTATTTTGAATATGTATATAAGATTTACTATAACGCTTGTTGCTAGCCGAGTATAAAAAAAATATAAGAATAACTTTACGAATCACTAAAGCTTATAAAAAATTATCATGGCTATTGTAAATTTCTCCCATTCTCTGGTATTGCAAAAAACAATTTTTATCCTTTATTGGAGAATTTTATAAATCAAGTATTGATTTTCCTTTGCTTTATTGACACGGTAACAAAATACATTTCATTCTAATTAATAGAATGAAATATATATTTTATTTTAATAATACTGATGTGACGAATAATTGAGTATGAAAGTACCAATAACTTTTTCTTTAATGATTTTGGGAAATGTGAAAAATTGACGGTATTTAATGGCGCGTGTATTGAATGATTTACTTTTCCGAGTATATCCTCGTGTAAAATTGTCCTTTGAAGAAGAATAAATTAATTGATTCTACTGACGAAAATCGTAAACTCATATCATTTAATTATGACAACAGTTGATCGTTCCCACAAAATTTTAATATATTCTTCTTTTTTAATCTAAAAATGAAGTATTGAAAAATCTCAAAAAATTCATAACTATAGAAATATGATAAATTATATAAGATCTGACCTAGATCACCTATTGGGCTCTACAATATAGAGCTTATCCTATACACACCGATGGCTCAATCGTCGAGCTAGGGCGAAACGTTATACGTAATTTATATTATTTCTCGGTTATAAATTTTTGTTCGGTACTCCCCCAATTTTATATTCTATTCAGCAGTCAACTTTTTCAAGAAATTACGTTCAACATTTAAAGTAATGGCCAAAATAAAAATAAATATAGATTTACATCTAATCGCACAATAAGATAAAGATATATATATATACACACCAACGGACGGAACAACATAAAAGCTATATTTTCATGTTCAATAATTACTCTCACAACTTCATATTGTTTCTTAAAACTTGTAATACTTGAGCCGCTTAAAAGCTTAAACCCTAGCACACGTATATTAATGTAATGAAATTATTCCGTTTAAAAATCATACGGTTTTCTTTCTTTCTTTTTGGCAAGAGACTGGAGTTTCAAAAAGCCTCTGAAGCTTCTATTATCAAGTGAAACCTTCGTGGCCTCTCGTCGAGGCCACGACCAGGGATTTTACTTAAAGAATAATAGAATCACGCACAATCGTATCGCGCCGTTTCGTGTACGAACATACTAAGTAAGTGACACGAAAAAGACCATAGCGAAATTAAAAAACTGCGTATTTTTTAAAAATATCCCTACATATTTACTTATGGAATTTTTATATTTTTTCTTTATCTTCAATGTATATAAGGTATAAACTATGCTTCATTAAAACAAAAAATGACAATGCTTAATGTAAGCTGGTATATATACGTATAATATAATGAAGCTCATCCTCTTTCTTTCTCAATATGAACGGTAAGATTATATTTTACCACGGGAAATGGAACTTCTTAACTTTTTGTCTTCTTCTTTGTTTTTCTTTTACCAAAAGCGTACAAGCATAATGCGCCAGCAATTAAATATAAATTTTCCGTTTTCAGTTAAAAATAGGCGGCTAATGTCATCATTATCGCGTTACCATCAGAAGTTACCTCCGAAACGGCATACATTGACTAATGAAAGTCAACTTTGTTAATTTATGTTTTAGCTTGTTAAGTCATTCGTTAGTTCATTACTCTAATAATAACAATATAACGTTCGAAAAAGGTTCTTTTATCATAACGCGCTTATTGGACACGGTAAAGCGCTTTATCTTCTCTGTTATTAATGTAAAAAAACAACGGTTCTTTTATTGGAACAGTATATATTCTATAAATAAGTAAGTATTTTTAAGCTCATCCTTTTTAAGACAAAAACAAAAAGGACGAATATATTTCTCCATGCACGGAAACAGTTTTTCCTTAAAATATTCCAAAACATTGATTTTAGTTTTTTTTATTTTTTTTTATAGCGAACTTGCTAATTAAAATTGAAACTCGCGAGAAAGGAGGTAAATACTTGTAGCTCTTCTCCAGTATAACATAGCATATTATATTTAGGTATGCAAAGGCTCGCCATCTGCATAAAGTGAAAAATTGTTGTAACGCGTCATAAAATATTTTGTCGTGCGTAAATCGTAAAGAGACGACTGCTGCCAGATCGAGATTGATGCTGAAATCGACCGCTTAAAAAGAAACCGTTTCCTTCTGCAAAATCTTTTCGTTCAAAAATATTTCGTAAATTTTCTTCTCTCTATTCGCGACACTTGCTATATATTTTCTCCTGTCGCTTCGCATCCTATTCAATTCTCATTGAAGGGTAATGCAAAAATATATATGGACGCACTCCCGTCTTTATATTAAAATATAAAATATATAATAAAATCGAGATATACATGCATATCTATACATGTATATCAAAAAATAATGCATGACAATTTTTATTGTATAAAAGTTCAACACTCAAAAGAAGTTCGTTAAATAAATTAAAAAGGTATATATTATATCGTGGACATTGTAGTAGTACATAGCAGACTAAACGAATTATTCCTGAAGTTCGCGCTGATAATTATCAAAAGTAATGTAAGGCTGAGAAGTTAAAAAATTAATCGTTTCGAAAGGAATATCGAAATTAATCGCTTTTAACCGAATCTATGTATACTAATTAAATGTTTCTCTGCGCGTATTATTGTAAAATTTTTTATTTCCTTTCCATGTAATATTGGAGCTTTTGCAGCGTACACGCTTAAATAATGGAAAAGATCCGAAAATATAGTTGGTTTTAAAAAAATCATAATCCCGCTTGTCCGCGTGGTCAGAGAATCATATAAATATTCGCAAAATATGAAACTGTTATACGTGTATGGTATACTTGTGTTTTTTCTTTTTATAAATATTTAACTTTTGACGCATAGATGGGAAAATATTTTCAAATTCACTGAAAGCTACTGAATAGTCACTTTAATTTTTCATTGTTTTCCTTTAATACAGATATATATATATATATATATATATATATATATATATATATATATATATATATATGTATATATAAATATTAACGTAATATTTTTTAATATATATATGTCATTCGTAATTATTTGTCAATTCTTTGCATTATGTTCTAATATTTACTATGAACAATTCGTTAGAAATCACTTGGATTACTGATTTTGTACATAAAACTTTTTGCAAATTATCAATCGCGTGTTTCATTTAATCTATATATCTTTCTCTTGTAGCTATATTTCGTCCCCATCCTATATAAACGACCTCTCTGCTCTCTGTCCAGTGTATAAAAGTTTTAGATTAGAAAGTAAATGGAGCATAAAAGAAAAATAACAACAAAGCTGCCATGAAACGCATTCTACGGCTTATTTAAAACCCATTGAATCGGTATGATACACACACACGCACACACACACACACACGCACGCTCTCTCTCTCTCTCTCTCTCTCTCTCTCTCTCTCTCTCTCAAACACACACATATATTTATATACACGATATTAAGTGATTTACATGAAAGTGATTACCTAATAACAGACCGGCATAGTTTTTTTTCTCGAGAAATGCATTTTTCTTTTTGTTTCATTCGTAAACTTGTTAAAATACATTAAAGATTCAATCGAAGTAGCTCGATTCTACAAGCTCGTTATAAGAGGAAAAAAAGAGGCAATGTCGTTTCATGGAAGAGAGAATCTTACGGCTTCGATACTAATAATAATTACGGAGAACAGCTAAATTCGTTTGAAGTTTTTTTTTCTTTTCGTAGCAACGACACACACATTTTTACATGCTTTTAAATGCATATATATTGTTAAAAAGCGGAGACGCGACCGAGGTTTCTTATGACTATGGGCACTCAAGGTGAATTCGCGGAAGCTAAATTTCAAACGTAAAAAATTGCCACATGCCTCGGAGGAAAGTGCAAAACGGAGGAAATGTCATCGCGAGATAAACCCAACATACGGATAAATCCGAGTTATGAAGCAAATATACATACATACATACATACATACATACATATATATATATATATATATATATATATATATATATATATATATATATAGTTTCCATGAAGCTGGAATTCCGAGCAATATATTCGAGTTAAAAGTATTGTGTCATTAATCTATTACATTACCCTGCACGCGACCATATAACAAATACAGCTGCTTCTGCCTCTGTCGTGTAAATGTCGTTGTTCTTTTAAGCATACGAAATTATACAATTAGAAACATTCCTTTGGTTTTTACTGATTAACATGTGAAATTCGATGACGATTTTTAATTGATAGTTTCGAAAACGTCTGAAATATCAATAATATAATTCTTAAAGATCTTCAAATTCTTTTTCATAGCTCATAAAGTATTTCACATAATGAATAACTGAATAACGACAATCAAAATAACAGGCATGTACGCGATAAAATTTGATTAAAAAGACCGTTATATTTTATCCTATAAAAATCTAATAAAAAATAAAATACCTTCAAAAAAAAAAAACAAAATATCAGATTTTTGCAATTATTCTGCATTCATTTCTCGCGCTCTGATTTTCCAAATATTTGATTTAAATATTCTATAATTATTTTAAAAAATAAGGAAAAAAACTTTAAGCATGAACGTTACATCAGAAAAACAAATACTCTCACCGAGCTCGGTACTTAAGTATAACTGATCTAATAGGCTTTATTAAAGCAAAGGTCGACAGCAAACTCACAACTTTAAAAAAAAAAACAAGAACAAAGATTCTTAAAATACCATTCATTTCACCCTAAATCACCGATGCGTTAAACCGCAATAACACCACCATCGCGGCTATACGTCCGCGAAATACATTCGTTGAACGCGCCGAATTCGGCCGTAAATCGTAAACCGTGTGTATATACATACATACATACATATATATAAATACATATATATATATATATATATATATATATATATATATATATATAGGCGCATTAATTTTCGCGGCACGCACTCCGTTTACACAGTTTACACAGTGCATTAACGAACCGTCCGACCGAAAATCCATGTACAACCGAAAAAAGATACAAAAGAACGAAAATTCGTTCGCTTCATATACAGACGCTAAAAATCCTCGAGCATACAATAGTTCCTGGCCGCAAATCCACCAATGTAAACCAGAATTAAAAAAAAAAAAAAAAACAAAAAAACAACAAAAGTATACACAGCGGACAGAGCAAATTCGTAGTCTTTTTTCTTCATTTAGTTAAATTTCGACAAAAAGAAAAACCAACAATAATAAATCGCCTAGATACATTGTAATATATATTTAACCGTGCAATGAGCGCACCTCGGACAAGGACGAAGGATCGGGAGCTTTCGCCGTCGGTGAGCTGGCACGCGGCTTTACACATATTTCTCGTCAGCGGGGATTTTGTCTGCTGTCGCTGCTGCCTCTGCTGCGGGCGGACGCGCAACTTTGACAGCTTAGTGGCTGCTGCTGCTGCTGCTGCTGCTGCTGGGTCTCGACGACGGTGGCAGCAGTCCCAGTCGCTTATTCTCATTGATGATGGTCCGCGTGGTCGTCGGGCCGCACTGGTTCGTTGGACTTTCTCACGCCTCGTTTCGCCGACTCTCGTCCCCCCTTCAACACTGGTTATTTTTCTCACTCTCTCTATCTCTCTCACTTGCGTATTTATACTGTATATATATTTAATTGCGATCCTTGGAGAATCGAACGATGCGCGATTATGGTCGGGGGTTTGGGGGGGGGGGGTGATATATGGACAATTGTCAACGAACAATCGTCGGACGCACTTCGCGTCGAACGAGACGCAACGCGTATTATTATTCACTCTGCTGTTTTTGTTTTTTTTTTTTAACACTTTTCGCTTTTGTTTTGTTATCCTACAACTATTTATTTACGTTACGCTCGTTCAACTCCGATTGCCAGATGCTCTATACTTTTTATTCGTTTGTTATTGTTACTTTTTCTTAAAGAGTACTTTTTTCACTGCCACTATTGCGATACATTTTGACTATCGGACGAATTATGGAGCTTGCGCTCTCGAGAGCGCGCGCGCGCCCCGAGGATTCGCCAGGAAATTTCGCTCTGCACACAACACTCCGAAGCACTGCCGAGAGGAGGCTCGGCTCAATTAGCCAGGGCGAGACAGATAGGCACGCGCGCGCACGGAATTTGTTTGAACGGGCACTTATACAATAGTTATTATGTGCTACCGCGGCTCGAGGAAGTTTTCGCGAACGGCCGATGTGGCTGCCCGTGTATGTAACCTTCGACACAACGATATACACACTCGATGTTCACGGAGATAACCTCGCTATATACGTGTGTACAACTTTACAAATTATCGCGCGAGCGTAATACACGAGAGCCGAGTTCTCTTTCTGTCTCTCTCTCTCTCTCTCTCTCTCTCGCTTCAATTTTATTGTTAGTTTTAATTTACTGCTGCCTCTGCTACTGCTGCTGTTGCTGCTACTATACCGTGTGTCAGTAGTCTATGCGTGCATGCGTGTGTGTGCCTGTGTATGTGTTTGTGTGAGAACGTGTGTGGTCGTATTTTATAGGTTAGGAAGCGTGCTGCTAATACATCCTCCACCTAATCTCTATGTATTTATTATTAATGACACGGAGCAAGTGGTGTATTATATATAATCTATAATATATTGTCAAGTCATATAAAAGTCACATAGGCATATATACCTATATAAAAAAAAGGAAAAAGCTGCCTCGCTCTTTACCACTCATGCAACACGCACGCACTTTCGACTGCTCCGAAATAATAAAAAGCCGACCTCTGCTCCGTTCGAATACGAGACATAGATGCGCGCTGCATGCATGTGTATGTATACGCGGAACGCGTGCACAGATGCACTGGTATTATCCCCTTTATCTCCCATACACTTTATATCTATACAGCGCCGGGGGCCTCGCGCAAGCGCACACACACAGGCACATAAAAACACGCGCAAAGCACAGACACTTGGTTTGTAATAAATACTTCGTTTTTTTTTTTGTAGGTTATGAGCGCCGTCTCTATATATCTCCGGGTTCGACGTGCCCCGAAAAAAAAAAAATAAAAAAATTATTCTCGAACACAGTAGTAGTATTAGTAGCAGTAGTGGTAGTAATAATAGTAATAGTTGCTGTATCGACGGCCGCGAGGAGATAACGAAATATATTATTAATGGTATACAACGAGTCGCGTCGAGTCGAGCGGGATAATAAAATAAAGGGGGAAAAGACCAGGTTGCACGCGCTGATAACCGTGCGTGTACACTACGCGTATGTGTCTATACGAGAATGATACGGGAAGAACTTGATGCGAGCGCGAGAATGGATTTGGAAATAAACCGCGTATGGGACGCGCGCGCGCGGGTCATGCGTGCAGCGAGGCGAGGGGCAAGCGCACAACTGGCATAGCATTGGCATAGCGTAGCGTAGCGGAGCGCGCGGCTGGCGGCGGCTCGCTCGGCTCGGCTCGCGTCGACGGCTCGGCTCGGTCGCCGTCGTCTCTTCTTCGTGCGGCTGTGCGTGCGCGCGGCGGGCACTGGCGCGAGGGAGGGAGGGAGGAAGAGAGAGAGAGAGAGAGAGAGAGAGAGAGAGAGAGAGAGAGAGAGTCATGACCGCCCGCAATATATATATATATATATATATATATATATATATATATATATAGATTTCCCATCAGCAGCAAGATCGAGAGAGAAAGAGGCGTCGCGCCGCGCCGTACCGGGGAGAGATGGCTCTACGTCATGGATTATATATACATAGATATGTATCCCCCTATGCTCCCCCTCGCGGCTGAGCTGATCCCGCTCTTTCTCCTTGTCTGACGCACCCACGCGCGTATATACTGATCTCCCTCTCTCCTCTTTGTCTCTCTCTCTCTCTCTCTCTCTCTCTCTCTCTCTCCTGCGCTCAGACCGTGTACGTTCCTTCTGCTCGGGTCTCACGACCCTTGATGCCAGACACTACCTCCACTGTACGTTTACTGTCGGCCGATATTTTGTATACACGAAAGAATTTTACTTCGTTTGTATTAAATGACAATTGATAAATTAACGGAGAGAACCGATGGAGCTAGTAATAACGATGTATGTTGAACGAAGAGCTGAATGAAAGAAGGGGGAGGGGGGAACTATATATACATACATATATCTATAGATATACGCGCGGACAGCCTGTTTTACGCTTTGGCGCGAAATGCGCATATACGTGCGCCAATAATTACAGTAGTTTTGACTCCGTGACATTGAATACGATTTATAATACGGTTATATCATTGAGGCTCCGCTGGTTAACGAGATTATAGATTCTAACACCTATTATCTAGACTGACACCTGGACGTAACGCTATATACGTGCTGAAATTCAGACAGCGAGATATAATACGATTATGCAATTTAAAAAAAATTTTTCATCACAACCTTTCGAATTCAGATTTTCGATATAGGATTTTGATTTTCGTTGGAAATTGCATCCCCGCTATTCTACTTACTTTTTTCACTGGAATTCTCTCTATTCAAAATACGCGTTGGAATCTTTTTCATCAAATCTAAGATGCGACCTTTCTCGTTAATAATTGATAACGTCTCTTTATTCAAAATTTGAATTTTGAAACCTTTTCCATTAAAAAATTAGAAAAGTCGAATCCTCGCTGCACAAATCTTAGATGGGACCTATCTTCTGAAACAATTGGACTTTATGTAAATGATTTCTATAAAATAAGAAATCTAAATTTAGCACTTCTTTCAATGAAAAATTGAAGTTGAGATCGTCTCCGTTCAAAATTGTCAGTTGGAATGATTGGCTGATTTTTATCTTTAACAATTACAATAGAAATCATCTTCGTTCACAATCTAAGTTGAACATTATATTATTTTTTTAGCCAAGGAATTATTGCTGGGATTAATATAGACATAAAATAGACAGGAGCGCGAATTAACCCTTCTTCGTCGCATACATATATCTATCTATCTATCTATCAATCTATCTATCTATCTATCTATCTATCTATCTATCTATCTATCTATTTATCTACATTTTCTTAGAATTAAGGAAGTCCGCTCTAATAATATAAGACACATAAAGTCGAACAGCCCGTCGTACATTGCCAGGTGTTAAAAACCGCGTTCGTTACACCTTTTTCATTATATATATAGTCCGTCGTAAACCTCCCCCCCCCCAGCGTGGCTCTTTTTCTAATTCGGAGCGTGCGCCACTGTGTGGCACTAGTCGGTCACCGGAGGGAGAGAGGGAGAACTTCTCCCTCGCGTAATTAAACCAACTCGGCTGTGGCGCAGAGGAAGGGAGGGGGGCGTGCTGGTCGCGGCATAGATCGCCGCGTACACATTGTAGGTTTCGATGTTTCGATGTTAATTGCATATGCGTATATGAAAATTGCATAATGTTACCCGTAAAAGATCGAATATATGCCGCATTTATTCGTGTTTGTGTATGTACCTAGATGGTGCACTTATAGCTTGTGTCTTGTAAAGACCGCGTGCACAGTCTTGGAAAAAGATAATCCATCAAGTTTACGAAGTAAAGTAGAAGAAAAAAGAAGAAAATATAAGCCTGGCGAAAGAAAGGACAATCGGTGAAAGTGCACTCGCGCGTCAATGTTAATGCATACAAATCGCTTTGGTATATACATATATATATATATATATATATATATATATATATATATATATATATATACGCGACAGTGCGATGCAAAAAGAGTGTGTTGGGATCGATTCTCATGCGCGCGAAGAAGGGGGGTGGAAACGTAACGCGGGCTCGAAATCCTTCCACCAATCGGAGAAAGAATAGACGGTCCGGGGTATGTAGGTGTGCTAAAAAGAGTGTCGAGGGAATATATATATATATATATATATATATATATATATATATATATATATATATATATATATATAGGTATGGCGCCAAGAGCATAAAAATTCAATAACCGGTGCATAAACAAATTATTGAACGGGGGAGGGGTTAGTATTATTTTATAGAAGAACGTTGTATATAGTGATGTTTAGCTGGAACTGTGTGTAACTTTTAAAAAGCGCTCGATTATGCGCGCGCGCGCGCGCCGGCGCGTCCCTTTATAAACTGCATAGCCGATCGGTCCAATGATGAATCCTCGTTAAGTTAGCCGTTTAATCTGCAATTGGCAATGTATGCCCCGATTCCTTTTCATTATCGTTCAATTTATTCGAGAAAAAAATTTATACGCAGAGCACGTGCGATAAGCTCTTTTATAATGTACCGCGCCATGGTATGCCGAAGACGCCGGGTACGGATAAATATCGCGTTCCCGCAAAATTTTTCAAAAGATTGATAATCTACAACCCTACATACATATATATACCTTACTACACCCATGAGCGCGCTTCGGTTATTGAGAGCACGTCCAAAGTGCCGGGAATAAATAAAAATATTCCTATAAATTTTTATCGGAAAAAATAAAAATCTATAGTAGACTTAATATATTTAATAAATTAAAGAAGTTGAATAAAAAGGAATAAAATTAAATAATACAATATAGATATATTGTAGAAGTTTTTATTGAATTTTCTTCTCACAATATAATTGGCATAAACTTGCGGAAGCCGCGATAAATCTCATCGTGGTGTCGATATTATCGCGATCAATTTCCCGGGGTAGAGGTTCATTAACCGCGTTATTAGGCAAAGCTTTTATATAATATATATATATATATATATATATATATATATATATATATATATATATATCGATACAAAACATCGAATTAATTATCTCTTTTCATACAAAGTTCTTTGCTTGTATAATGTATATAGATACCCGCGTTGAATCTTAGAATATTTGCTTCCAAGTAAATATATATATATATATATATATATATATATATATATATATATATATATATGTCCACTCCAGTTCCATTCCTCGACTTTCCCAGCACATTTGATTCGGGATCGAACCCCCCGATCTCTCTCCCGCAACTGACAACGATAATTTATAACGCATAGAATCGTACCGAAATCGCCACCCGACCATTTAATATCCCGCAGTAAATTCCGAGGAACGGTGCATTATATATATATATATATATATATATATATATATATATATATATATATATATATACATAAAGGTCCCGCCACCGGGGAGGAACGCCGTCGCGCGCGGGGCCAACATTCCCTCTCCGCCGGTCGCCCCACCCTCTCACGCCCGTCTGGGTCAGCTCCTGTGCGATCGTCGAAATTTATTCCTCCATCCCCTCCCCTGGACGCTCCGCTCAGTGCAACCGTGCGGTAAGCGCAACGGCTTACATCGCTTACACGTGGTCGCGCGCGCGCGCGCGCTCTATAGATCGGATCGATGAGGGGATTCGGTGCTCCCCCCCCCATCCTCGCCCCTACTCCCCGCTGGCGTAGGACGTTACATAGCGCTGTCAGGGGGCGAAAAAAGATCGGGGCGCATATATATATATATATATATATATATATATATATATATATATATATATATATATTGAGGGTAATTCAAGCAAGATGCGAGAGTCGTAACTCAGACAGGTCTAGCCCTGGCCCAGATGATCGTACGTCCGTGTGCGCGGGCGCGCGCCCGTGTTGGTGTTTTATGCGCGAACAACCCTACAGGTGTACATTCGTGTAAGTGTCACTTACGTTCGGATCGCGTGTACGGGCAGGTGGAGCGCGAGCGCTCGTCGGGGTTTGGTGGCGGCGAAGGGGCGGGGATGTCGTTGAGCCGACTCTCGTCGCGGTGGACAACGCGCCGTCAACGCCGATTAAAGGGATCGGGAGGGCTTTTGTTTTTCTTTTCATTCGTTGTACGGGCTTCGTAAATCACGCCCCTAACTTAAGTATGTTTACGTACATGTGACATGCACATTGCGCGTATGTATGTGGCGAGCGTAAACGTTTCATTATTCATCGCTCAGTAGGCGCTGGAATAAAAGCCTCCAAGTGTCAAATTTTCGACTCTATTTGTTCTCTAAAGGTGTCGTCGATAAAATTTAAATCAATGAAAACTACTGGAATTTATAGACTGAAAAAAAATAATGGTCTGATATCAAGTAAATATTTATTTGTTTTGTGTCAAGTAAATTATTTTCTTAAATTATGATAATATTCTCCATATTTAAGACGACGTGGTTCGATTTAATCGGAATCTTTTTGCATCAAGTAAATACTTCCTTCATTGACGAAGATCCTTTCTCAATTGAAAGAATAATTTATTTAGTTCAACCACAACAAAATATTTACTTGATAATTGACATTTTTTTCCAGTGTATAAATTTATATATAGCGTCTATACACTAGCAAATCAGGCCGTATAATAAATAGAAAAATCACACCAGAGATTGAATTGACACTTGTTCAAATAGTCGTTAGTGATTCAAATTTAGGGAGTAAATCATAGTATTATCTCCGTTTATTTAAACTGATAAAGTTTCATTGTAATCCTTACACGAATGAATGAATAATGAAGTTCGTACAATGAAGCGTCGGCTAAGCAAAGAAGACAGGAAACTGACAAAGTCACTGACAAAACCATGAAATATAACCGTTTTAATCAGTAGTTTATTTTTTTTCTAACGAGTAAATGATCATTAAATGCCATTATAATTAAATTCGTAATTATTCACCGATAGTTAGTCGTAGTCTCTACTATTTTAATCGGCGATTTCACTGACAATACCAGTGCATGTGTTCGTGGGCGTCATTCCGAATAAAACGAACCTGTCCAGTTTCCAAAAATACATCTGTATGCACTATATTGAATATGTACTATAGTAGGCCGACTACTTGAGCATTGTATGAATAATTACTCATTGAATAATACCGACATTGAAATGCCACCGATTTATTCGTAATATAATACTGATGAAAACGGTTATTTTTTCAATGGTCTTTCGAATCAAGAAAGCAGAACTTAATAGAATTAATACTTTAAATTCTTTCGGATTCTTTACACTTTTAACTTCAACCTATCGTAGACGCCTCCTATACAATCTTGAGGGTAGGAAGATTTTATCGGCCATATCTATAATGTACCGACTCAGCAATGATACGCATATTAGTTGTATACAGTGAAAATCGAGGTCACTAAAAGCGCATTAGTGAAAATTTTACTGGTTGTATAGCTTAGAAAATATTGTAATACAATTTTGGAGGGAGAGGGAGAGAGAGAGAGAGAGAGAGATGAAAGGGAACGAATTCAAATATGATCTTCGATTAACTATATTACGATCACGCTCTGCTTAATAATCGGGCTCTTATACAGCTTGCGCCTTTCGATCATATATAAATATATAACACGCCGTGGAGACATCGGGGGAGATTAAAAACAAAAGAAAAAAACAATTTAGGCGTCCCCTTTCTTCTTGACTACCCAGTCGCCCACTTATGCACTCTATATGCTCGAACTTTTGCTCGGGTCGTCCTTTTTTTTTTGTTGCCTTCATTTTTCATGCTTCTGGAACAAAAGCGGCTCATTCTCCTTCTTTTTCTATTCCGTTTTTTATTTTTGTTGCTTAACAATAAAGTACCGGGTCCCGAGATCCTGGATTAGTTACGGTTGAAAAAACAATGTATGCTGCGTACACTTTATCGGGCGAAAAACACGAGGACGTACGACGTGGGACATTTTACTGGGACATTGTTTTACAGTTACAGTGTAATCTACTGTATTCGTTGAAATTGCAAATATATATATATATATATATATAATACATATATATATATATAGCTTTCGTTAGAAATTCAAAATATTGCGATTCTGGATAAAAAAAAAGAAAGAAAAAAGTATCCTATCCTGGGTTAGATCATATTTTCAATTTGAAAAATTACGAGACAGCGATAGAGAGAGAGAGAGAGAGAGAGAAAATTTTCAATAATGAGCCCCGGTCGTAATTTCGATTCCCCGGCCCGCACGCTCTCATCCAAGTAGAGTGCTCGTACACTTTCGAAGCGGGCAATTCCTTTTACCGATGCGCCCGAATCGATACTTAATGTACTTTATAATGCGGGCAGGAGTTTCATGATCCAATCGCCGGGGCGCGCTTAAATTAGATACGTGCAGGGAATTATTGACGTTTAGAAATTTTGCCCTGATGCCGCGTGTAGTCGCGATGTCAAATTTCTGGATGGGAGGTAGGGTGGGAGGGAGGAAGAATCCACAATACGTAATGCTTTATGATGATTGCCGACGAAGCACCAAGTATGTGTGTAGCGTGGATTTTGAAATTTATCGAACTAATTTTAATAATTGGGCCTATGTATATATTGGGGAAATCCAGGAAATCTTGAATTTTAGGGCAACCAAAAAAAAAATACGAATTCTTGTTCTTAAATACATAAATATTCGCGTCTCTCTTTTCTATCCCTTAGCCACCGACGTATAATAAAAAATAATTTTAGTAGCTGATTCGATATAATAAATATTAAAGATTTAAAAAAAAAAAATAATAATAAGGATTGTTTTTAGTTTTCTACGATTAGAACGTTAAACGCGAATTACAAGAATTTTCGAGAGGTAAAATATGGTTGGTGTCTGAAATATGGGCTTTGAGTAAAATGGATCGTTGGCGCAGAATCCCTTTAACAGTGCCCGGTACAACGTCTTGGACGAATTATTCGAGGTCACTCAAAGAGGACTCTGCGTGCGAGTGACCGCAGCCATTTCTGCGTAGCAACTCGAAACCTAAATTAATAATGTTGAAATGCCATTTTCAATTCTGACGGAAACAAACGTTTCTGCGTAATTTTCCAGCTTCGTTATTTTGTTTGCGAGAACGGATTGGTATGGATAATTTACTTTTTATTTTGTTGTTAGATAGCTATTTTGGCGAGAAAAAGAACGATTCGCGAAAAATTAGAAAATTTGAAGTTCGTCGAAAAGTACTACCGGCGCTAATTTCAGTATAGATCGTCGCGAAACGTTCAAGTGCACGACATACCGTAGAAAGTAACTCGCTTGAGATATTGAGCATCAAACGAGATTTCAGTCAATTTTTAAACGATAAACAACAAATTATTAAAAAAGAAAAGTAGCGAATGTATATTTCGGAAAATCTCCCAGTCGTCTCATAAAATTATATATATATATATATATATATATATATATATATAATTTTCCAACTGTTGAGTATCATTGATTTAATTAGTTTCACACTTGAAGTATAAGTTTTTTTTTTTATATATCATAAACAAACCGTCCAATATCGAAAATTTTAAAGACTTCAACGTGTTTCTGTTATTATATCTTACCCACTCTGCATAATTTAAACCATTAACGAGATTAATTCTCCTATTATATTTTCCACGAGGTAACAACGTAACGGCTTTCGTCAGAATAATTTTTCAGCGCATACCCTCCCCCCCCCCATCTCACACGACATAATATAAAGCGGGCGCGCGCATATACTTACTTTCAAGATAATTTCCGCGCGGGAGGCGGAAAATTTATCTTCTCCCAGGACGACGTGTGCAATTTGCCGCCGCAAGGTAAAAGCCCACGGAGGACGAAATTTATTTATATAATTCCTTATTGCGGCTCGAGAACTCGGGAGACTATTACCTAAGCCCTTCCTCCCTCCCCCTCGCCGCAGCGCTCTCGCCGAGGGTTAAACTCATTTAAAATTATGATAATGCGAGCGTTGCTTTTTCAGCGCGAACTCTCGTGCCTACGTAACGCGATATCGCGCGGCTGCGAGAGCGACTTATATATATATATATATATATATATATATATATATATATATATATATATAAGGGCGTAATCATCAATGATCCAGTTATAACGTATTTAGGAAGGGGCCGTTTTTGAAGTGTGCGTATAACGAAGTTGAGGAAGTGTTGCGGTATAGTTGCGAAACTGACGGGAGGCGCTCATTAATTGTTAGACGACTACTTTATAATGTCGGGAAATTCAGAAATTTCGTCCGATGATTAAGAAAATAGAGATAAGGGAAATAGAAATAAAGAATATTAATAAGCGTAAAAAAAAGTAGAAAATAAAATCTCTACAATGTTTTACTCATTCGTACACGAAGTAAGCTGAATTCCATAGCTGCTCGAAGAACAAAAATTTTTAGTATAAATTGCAATAGCGCGCTTACCATTGATTGCAAATTGTAAAAATCTAAAAAAGCACTGTATTCTATCTAAAAAAAAATTTCAATGACAATGGTAACTTTTCAAATGTTCACTTCTATGTAAAACTTTTTTTAAAACTTACATATATAGTAATGTTGTTTTGATTTTTACAGTAGAGTATGATAAAATTATCGTGGTCTTGTTAAAATTTTTATTAAAAAATTTTGTTTCGTGTACAAAAATTAATAGGACGATAATCGGCGCACTGCTGCTAAAAAAAAAAACTCCGCCAATTTGGACTGCTCTATGTATGTATAATTCGGCGAATGCTTCGTCGTTTTCTCAATACAAATTAGCATCAAGCACATTAAGCAATGGCAAATATAGTCACTTATTTATATAATAGTCCAAATTTCAGTGTTGTTTTTGTCATCAAGAGGGCTTATTTTCAGTGATTGAAATTTGAATAGTGCACATGAAGGAAACATCACAACACGACTAAAATATTGCTATTAACTACTTTTAACTAATTATATATATATAAATACACACACACACACACACACACACACACGCGCGCGCGCATATTTAACAAATTACAACCTTTAGAAACAAAGCAAAACAAACGTACGAAAAAAGAACAACAAAAACGTAACACTCGAAGTTTCACGAGCTCTTTATCACGTAAACAGATTCTATCTACACGCAACCTCGTCTTCAGCTGTCTTTAATCGCTACTTAATTCTGTATTATACGATTATAGCCAAAAAGGAAGCGCTACTATTCACACGAGCTCGAGCTTAAGCAATTGGTAATCGATAAATATATATATATATATATATATATATATATATATATATATATATATATATATATATATATATAGACTGAACGAGGCCGGGTGTGGTGGGGGGGGGGGCGATGGAGCGCTGCAGAGAAGAGTAAACGAGGAGTGGAAAAGCGCAAACTACTCTGTAGCATCGGCGACTGTATCCGCCGGGGTGCTTAATTGAAGAGGGCACGGACGAAGGGGAGCTTTTCAGCGATATATATATATATATATATATATATATATATATATATATATATATATATCTGTAGAAAATAGCTAACACACAGCTGAGCTCCGAATAACAATGTATTTATCTTATGTCAACGCGAGAAATTGATTGCACTATTGGAATTTTATGCGTGACGTGGACGCGACTCCTCTTCACGGCTGTATTCCTTTTGTGCCTCAATTATATACGTAATAAACTCCGGCGCACGGGATCGGATATAATTAATCAATGCTCGACGCGGACATATAACGATATGTGTGTGTGTGTACTACGCACTATATAGAAATTGTTGTGCATTGATTTTTGTTTCGAGGGGGGGGGGGGCTTTACCATCGTTGAGTCAATCGGTGCCTATTTTGTGATAGGACTTTTCTGTTTATTTCGTTCAATTTATTCCCATCGATCCGCCAACAATTGAGGTTCTATAATTTATTATATATATATATATATATATATATATATATATATATATATATATAGAGAGAGAGAGAGAGAGAGAGAGAGAGAGAGAGAGATAGATAGATAACCTTATCTTAAAGAACAATGCAACAATATCATAAAGTTCATCTCAAAATACACCTCATTTAGTTTCGTCCATCACCGATCTTCACCAGTGCTGAATTTCTTTCTATAACGAGCATTCTTTGGAAAACTGCAGAGAAAAATATCACTATGGACGGGGGAGAGGGACAGGATCCGAAAAATATAGCCTAAATTATGGAAATTTGCCATCGTATTCCTTGATTCTTTACACGTTCGTTGTCATTGTCTCAATGAAACGACACAGTTAATCTTTTTCAAATCCTCGTTTTTCGTTATTTCATTCTTCAATCGCTTCCACGATAAGCATTATAGTGATTGCTGTAAATGTCCTTTTTCCAAACATTCGCTGAAAATTGCACTGTACGCATCGTCAAATAGAAAATCTCCCTTGCTCGCTTGCAACTTGCTTTTGCATATCCAAATACCCATGCACAATCATACCCAACGCGTTTGTTGAATGTTTTTAAAATCGTAATTTCACAAATTTCCGCTTACAATTATAACTATAATAGTATATAATATATAAAAATCCTAATATAAGTATAATAATTGGCATTGGCGTTTATCATTAAATAGTTAGATTTTCAACTGAATTATAAATGCCAAATCCTAGTTTTTAACGTCGATAAAAATAAAAGTTGCTGAAAACATTCTGGAATTAATTTAATTCTGTTTTTTTTTTGTATAGAAATGAACACAAGAAGTAACACAATGCACGATTGAGACTGACTTACAATTTACAGCAGGCGTGTTACTCATTTTTCATTACTATTGTAAGGTACCTGAAAATATAAGAGATGTTAGGTCACAAGAAATAACTGCATCAGAGAGAGATGTGTGTATTTTTTTAAAACAAAAAGTTTTCTTTTATTGAACTAATATTTACAGAATTTTATATAGACATACATATATGTGATGATTAAAAGTGATATCAGCGAGTAGAGGGGGATATAGAATATACGCACGAGTATCCAGGAGGCTGTCCCCCAGGTCCTCGGTACTTGCCTCAAAGCAACGTAAGGGCTTCGGGGCTATGGGGCTTACTCACTTCCATCTGTTAGAGAGGGCGCTCCCTGTCCCAAGACCTTTCACGGAGATAATCCTGGAGGGAACTGCTTTACTTCAGCCAGAACTTCATGCTTTATATAGGCGGATTTCAACCCTAAAATCGTTGCACGTGAGTTCAATCCTTGAATTAGTTTATATGAATGTTCTTTAATAATAAAAAAAAACAGGAGCAGGAAATTTTCCTTCTTCCTTGCTTCGATATTGTGTATATGCATTAGATTCTTCCTTTTTGCTCTAATTCTCTTCAACGCTCGAACGAGACTACGGTCTTCATTTAGCATCGAAAGAATGCAAGCTATATTTACTGCTAAAAATAATCTGATATATGATCCGTGCACTTCAAGCAATGTGCAATAAATTCACGTTTCACAACTTTATTCGGCGATTGAGACTATAGATTGCGCCATGACAATCATAGACGTAGTGTCGTACTTTAGAACTCTGAACAAATAGTTCCATCGATGTTCCGTAGTTGACGACTCGTATTAACTTAACTGTCAACTCTAGGTAATCAGCCTCAACTATTTAATGTAAAATAACTGAGCTAAATAGGTATATGTAATCTTCTTAATTATGAAAGTGTGATTTGCTTAAGAAACCGACTTTTTATTCTACAGGTGAGCATTGTTCTACAGAGACTTTCTACAGGATGATCGAAACTCCAAAATAAATATTTTTTGGGTTCGAAGTACTTTTTTTCTGGTTATTCAATGATGAACTTGGATTCAACCTTGTCCGCTTGGATTTAAAGAATATTTCAATGTTATGTTAAATGGCTTTTTTCGTGTATTGAAAAAGAGCGCCATTTGAAATAAAAAAGCTCAAAATGCGATAATTTATGCGTTCAAAATTCGTCTGATTGCATTTGTTTATGCAGGTATACAGGCAACAAAGCTTAAGCGTGAAAACGGTTTAACTACACATAAAGCGCATAATTCATATCGTTCGCAAAATCAGATATTTTCTTTTTCAATTGGCATGAACTTATTGTGCATAATGATAATTAAGATTTTTCATGATTGTTTTACCATAATAGTATCTTTGCTCCTTTTTGTTTTAATTTGTCGACTGTCCTCGATTTCTGCTCCACACGTTCACGTCCATCGCGAATCCATCTATAGATACACCCGTTATACTGTAGACACATTCCTCTATTATCTTTCTAAATCCCTCCATCTCTTCAGCACGACTTCACTTTCGTTTTGTCTCATTATGTTTCCAATTTTCTATTTTATAGTATTTTCTTCTTTTGCGATATAGTTTCCATTTCAGTTTCATCAGTGTTCTTCTCGTTTATTTTTATACTACTTCTTTTATATTTACGTTTCCTTTAATTTATAATTTTTCTACTTTTCTGCCATCGTTTCTTTGTGATTATTCTTGTTCTTCGAGAAAAAAATTTATTTGTTAGTAAGAGTAACTTTTGCAATATAATTGTAGAAATTAGATTCATAAATTGATTTCGTCAGTGACTTGAGATGAAAACGGCTAATAAAGTTTGATCTCTTTCGGAATCGATTGATTCAAAAAAATCAGGGCGAGTTTATCTTATCTGAAATATCAGATGTTCAATATTTCCTATATGCATTTTTTGTTTTCAAGGGATAAAATCATCCCCTGCTGTATAAAATTTAAAAAATGTATACAACACAAATGCATGAATAAAATGTGTATTTTTGTTATTCAAATAAATCGTGTCAACAAAAATAGTGTAAATATATCTGGAATATACAAATTTAATGAAAAACATTTATGTAAAAATATTTCCTTCAAGCAAATCAAGAAAACAAGTAAACAAACAACTCAACGATAATTACTCATTGGTGCCAATACAATAAAGATATAATCCCGTTTGTTTCTATGCCCAAAAGTAAAATTGCAAAACTATTTCACAAATAGTAAAGAAATTGCGATGCATTATGTAGCACATTATAGGGTATCTTTTATTTCACAATGTAGATAATAAACCCCGAAAAAAACTCATGTTTTACTTTTTCTATGCGTCATCTATACCCATGTCAGTAATGTACACGGTTAGAGAAATTATACCTAAATATATTGGGTACATAAATACGTACATGTCACCATTTTTTGTTTGTATTTAATTCATTCGATTTTTTCAATCTAGCAATTAATTTAGGTACGTAAAAATACATGTTTTGACGTGACTAAATCGTCATTTTCGGCACATATGGCCGTAAAGTGAAGGTAAAGATCGAGTTGTAAACACAGGGCCCATAAAAAACCTTTATAGCCGTACGTCGAACATGATTTTTGGTTATTGTAGCAGTGTAAAATTGTGTAAAATTTTGATATTGACTATCCCGATGATTTTACA